>PVHP010011308.1:0-45481 GCA_004024765.1 Zapus hudsonius | reverse complement strand
CCCACATGGCAATGGAGTGAGAAGGACTGCTGACCCAGGCCTCAGTGAGGTAAGGCCTGTACCCCTACCCCGCTGGGGTAGGGGGGCAGGCTCCAGATATTTCTCTCATGAACCTCTCTTTCTCATAAAGGGAGCTTTTCTGTTATCTTTCTTGGACTGCTTATCTAACTAAATAGTAAAAGCTCTGTGAACTCTGACCTGTGTTTTCCCCACACTGGTGGGAAGAAAACTTTGACTTCCCACATCCAATTTCCCCATCCAACTCCCCTTTTCCTGATCTACTAAATTAGAATAAATGTGTAATTAAAATTCAATTCTGTCCCTGTGTACAATTCTTTGGCATTAGAGGACATGAACTCGGAGTAGGAGGAGGGGGAAGGGAGGATTCCAAAACTCTCTCTCTCTCCCCGCGTTGCTTACAATTATTAATTAGCAGCAACCCGTATCATTAAGAATTAGACATCCTTATTAATAGGAAATTAGACATTTTATGTAATGTCTCAGTGAATGTAGTTTTAAGAAAATTGACAACCCATATCTTTAATATTATGTATACATTTAGGCAAAACATAATACCTTTATCATATCTGGAAAATTTTTGCTACCTTGATAACTTTTGAATATCTTTGACAAATCAACCTTTATAGAATTTTTAAAACTGATTGAGGTAGACTGAAAGAAAATAATAAGTCTGTGGCATAGCTAAAATTAGAATATTGTACATTAGACAGGTGCCCTTGAGTAACCCAGAAGAAGGAATTTCTTATCCCAGTAAGCATATAAATTGACCAGAAACCAAATCAATCTCAAATTGACCAAAATCAAATCAATTGAATTCAGCCTGCAGAGCCTTCCCTTAAAGTCCCATGGAGTCTCAGCCATCTCTTGGGGAAAGGCCTCATGGCCATATCGGATTAGTCCATAGGCAACAAAGACCAATGACCAAAGGAGAGGCAAAACTCAAAATTATAAAGGCAAAATTCAATTTCTTGAGCTGCTGGTCTCATACAAACAAAAGGCTGTGCTCCCTGGGGTTAGCCCTGAGTGACCATTGTTATTCAGCCCTAGGGGGCCTGCACCTGGATTTCTGAGAAGGCAGAAACCTGCATTTCAGACTCTCAGAAAGATATCACTTCTGTGGCATATATATTTAGAGAAAATAGCAGACATATTATAACACAAACTGGAAACTTTCTTGTATCAAATCCATATGTATGAGAGGTATTGTATGTGCCATGAGGCTTAACTCACTTTTACATCTGTATAGACAGAGAAAAAGCCTTATAAATTAATTTAAGTCTAAGTAAGCTTAAATAAACCTAAATATTTATACATGACCAATTATTGCTAGGATACTATTAATGCAGGCCTTATTAGCATTATTTGTGCCTTTCCTGGGGCTGTGGACTGTGTCTCAGACCTCCAAGCCCATCTCCTGACATAAGCACAGCGCTCTGAGCACTGGGTCCTGTGACTTTTACTTTTTTGTGGGTTTGTGGTCTGTGTCTCAGACCTCCAGCCCAGATCTCCTGACATAAGCACAGCGCCCTGAGCACTGGGTCCTGACTTGCCTGTTGTGTTACCCATTGGCCAAATGTGGGTCTCACTCACCTAGATTCCGATTGGCACTCGATGAGCAGGGGGCTCCACTGGAAACTCAGATGGACAAAATGGACAAGTATAGAACTGGGAGAAGCAGCAAGATTCAAAAGAGCAGAGTGGTGCAGTTTGGGGCAAGCATGGAGGGCAGACACTATTGGGAGGCCACAGAGTGGCAGGCGGGACAGGGATGAATGCTATGCATCCACACCTTGCTGGGCTGTCTGGGTTCCAACAGAGAGCCAGAGACCTTCAGTCAATCCTGGAGAGTTGCCCCAGGCAAAAGACTTCAGTTGTCTCATAGCCATGAAGGAAACCCACTCTAGGACAGACAGCGAAAGGAAAAGGCAGGACAGAGGTGTTTGCGGAGCCAAGTGTCTTGTGCTTAGTGGGGGACTTCCGAGGTTCCTTAGGCCCAGGCCGTATGCCCACATGGTGTCTTGGTACTGAGGTAGCACTATGGGGAAGTGCACCCCTGCTCCATGTCTTTGGATGGCCACTCCTTATATAGATGTGCAGGACGAGCCAACTGAACCGGAAATAACAGTGTGCCTACAAGACAAACCAGTTGGGTGGGGAAGAAGGGGGGGGGGTCAGAAAAACACTGAGAGGGTCTCTTACCAGACTTCAAGTTGATGTTCAGACACCATATGTTGGTTACTGCACAGTTGTTGGTTACCACACAGGTCCCTGGCCCCCTGCTAAATGAGCCTGTCTCTCTGGCCAGCAGGAGACCTGGCTCAATCGAGGAAAGGTGAGCGCGGCAGCTGGACAATCACACGCAGCCAGGAGAAGTGTCCAAGCAGATCTCAAAACTTTATTTTAGCATCCAAACTTATATACAATCTAGGGATGTGTTGCATTGCCTTATCTCTTACACAAAGGGGGCTCAGTAAACAGGAACACAGGTACAGAAACTCAGCCAGCAGGAGTAAAACCTATTAGCACTTGTAAACAGGATTTAGGGCCTTCAGCCATCCCCCCTGCCTCCTGGGGGGCACAGGTGTGCTAGGAACAAAGGCATGAGCTACCATGCTCTCATCTGGATGCATATTAAAGCTTAGCTCTCAGATATGCAGCCAGGCTGGGTCCTACAGGAGCTAAAGTAAAACTAAAGGCATAGGCTATCTATTGAATAAAAATATATGATGAGGTTTTCCAAGCTGGAGAAAAAAATGGGGATGAAAATTCAAGAGCCATTTAGAATACCAAATAAATCTAACAAAAAAAGAATATCCTCATTAATTCTTACTGCCAATATATCAAAAACACAATGCAAAGAAATAATATTAAATATTATAAAGCAATAGAGAAATACAAATTCATACTACTTTGAGATTCTATCTCACCCCAGTCAGAAATCCTATCATCAAGAAAAGAGATAACTAATATTGGCAAGGATGGTGAGAAAGAGGATCTGTTATTCACTACTGGTGGAAGTATACCCAAGTATATCAATTGTGAAAATCAATGTGTATTTTTTAAAAATTTGAAATATATAATTAAATATGTCCCAGCCACACCACTGCTGGGCATATGCTGAAAGAACACTAAGTCCTTCCACATTTATTGCTATTCTGTTTTCAGTAACTAGGAAATGGAATTAACCTAGATGCTCATGAGCTGATGACCAGTAAATCAAAATGTGGTAAATATGCACAGTATAATTTTATTCAGCTATAGAGAAAATAAAGACATCATGAAATTTGCAAGAAAACAAATGGATCTGGAAAGCATTATATTAAGCGAGGTAGCAGACTCAGAAAGACACAAATAGCATGTCATTTATGTGAATCTTGGCATATAATGCTTATATGTATGTTTGTAGATTGGGATAAGTGCAAGTATAAGCTATGAAACTTGAGATAATGAAAGGAGAAAAACTAGTGTCAATGAGTAAGGGAAGGAGGGCAAAAAGATAAAAGCAACATTAAAGTGTAAATGAGGTCATAGGGTTAGGTGGAAAGGTAAGACAAGGGGCCAAGATGTTGAGTGAGAAGGAGAGGAGAAGCAATAAAAGTACTGAAACCTAATAATGTGTGATAAGGATTTCTTTTAAGTTGCAAAGAAAAACCTCCAACTAATCTACAAAGGCACACATATCAGGATAGCATTACATTTTTGTCAGTAGCACTAAAACCCAGGAAAAAATAAAATGACATATTTGCAGCCCCGGAAGTAAACATAAGCCAAACAAGATTGTTGTATCCAGTCAGTTTGTCTTTTAAAAAATGTCAACCAAATAAGCCAGCAAAAGCCTAATGCTAGTAGGAAAGAAAATGAACAAACAATAATCCATCCTACCATAAAATAACCGATAAAATCACAGGAATTAATAAAGATCAACAATAATTGATTGTAGATGATCTAAACTCACCAACAAAGACAAACTGATTTGCTAATTAGATTAACCATCCAGATTCAACTACCTGCTGTTGGCAAGTAACACATTTCGCTGGAACAAACAATCCCAAAGTGAAGGATGGGAATCCCTCTACCAAGTGATGGGAAACTGAAAGCAAGTTGGTGTAAGTATTCTCAAATCTAATAAAGCAAACTTGAAACAAAACTTAGTGAGATCAAGAAGAAACCTACATATAAATTGAACAATTTATTAAGAAAATAAAACAATCATTAAGATATATCTACTAAATTTTGGGGTCCCCAACTACAGAAAATATACATGAGTGGGCATAAAATTCTTATAATTCCTGATAAAATAACAGTTAGTTCACCAGTTACTTATTCGTTTGGCAAAACACCTGACCAGAACCAGCTTAAAGAAGGAAAGGGTTATTTTCAGTTTACAGTTTTGAGGGAAAGTCTATTGTGGCGATGATAGCATGAAAGGAGTAGTAGACATACACTGTTACATGGAAATGGAGAAAATAGAATGGGAAGTGGACCTGGGTTATAAAAAATCAAGGTCTGTGTCCAGTGATACACATTTTTGACCTCCCGAAAGTTCCACAAACTTCTAAAACTATAACCGACTGAGGATTAAGTATTCAAAAATATGTGTATATGTGGGGTGTTTTACATTCAAACCACCCCAATGATTTTAAAACTCCACACTCATTTTGACATCAGTCACTCAAAATAAAAATTAATATTTCAGATTTCAATGGTGCATGTATCTGAATTTCATTTGCTAGAGTCCCTGGTGCTCCCTCTCCTCTCTCCTCTCTCCTCTCTCCTCTCTCCTCTCTCCTCTCTCCTTGCAAAGAAATAAATAAAAATAAAACAAGGCAGAGAACATTGCTATACGGCATAGAACAGCAAGGCAAGAAGTACGCACCTGTGCAATACAGACTCTTAACTGAGACTGGTAATCAATGGTATGTTGGTTGGCTAAGAGATTGGCTCAGAGTAATGGAAACCTTAGCTGGAATTGGGATCCAAGTCAAATCCTTATGGAGACCAAGACCTCCAAGTGGAAGCCCCCACTAATCATGAGCCTACAAAGAGGCTATACTCATTAAAATCTTCCCAAATTAACAATGTTTGTCCCATTTAACCTACACTGATCTCATTCTCCATTGGAGATTCTGTTTATATTTTTCAGAAGGACAACCAAATTCTACCACCAAGACCTGATATGATAGCTGACTTACAGGCAAGAGATGGACCACCCCTAACACATCAGCTAGGGCCCAAATGAAACCACAGAGGAAGTGTACAAGATGAGCAAGAGTGCTTCCTCCACAGCAAGTCAGACAACCTGCACAATGGTAATGGAGACAGACACCGAAGATACTTAAAATAGTCCAGAGCAGAAACCCAGAGATTCTTTTTTTTTGGTTTTTCGAGGTAGGGTCTCGCTCTAGTCCAGGCTGAACTGGAATTCACAATGTAGTCTCAGGGTGGCCTTGAACTCACAGCGATCCTCCTAACTCTGCCTCCCAAGTGCTGGGATTATAGGCGTGGGTCACCACACCTGGCTCCAGAGATTCTTAAGATCTCAACAGTAAAGCAGACTTAAAATTCACCAACCATGGCTCAAGGAATTTTGCAGAATATGGGGCAGAAATGTTATAATAGCAATAGTTAGGGGACTATCCAGAGACATGAACCTCCTCAAAAAAAATTGTCTAATACTTGCACATTTCATAGCCCTCCATCCCATGGAGCATTCCAGCAATCCCACCGAGGAGGGCCTTTAGTGGATTGGGGACAGGGTGGAGGGAAAGGGGGGGTGCAACACAAGACTTGTTCATACAGAGTTTTTACTTATCAACGATAAATAAATATATTTTTAATTCAAGCATCAGAGCCTATCAGAACCATCAAAAAACCACTAAGGTAGTTGTTAGATATCAGTGCTTAGATTAAAAAGAAATCAGTGATATCTCAAATCACCTAGTGATGATAACTCTCAAGGTCCTAGAGAAACAAGAATAATACAAACTGAAACATGACTGAGGGAAAGAAACTATAAATATCAGGCCAGGCTAAAACAAATCAAAGTGTTACAACTTTGAGAAGATAATACTCGAAGTAACCAAAATAAAGAGAGAGAAGATCAAAACTCATAAAATTGGTGATGAAAAGGGGAATGTTACAACAGTTTCTAATAAAATCAAGAAAAGGGCTAGAGAGTTGGTTCAGGTCTAGAAAGTGCTTTCTTGCAAAGCATATGGCTCAGGTTTGATTCCCCAGTACCCTCATAAAGCCAGATGCACAAAGTGGCACAAGCATCTGAAGTTCATTTGCAGTGGTGGGAGGCCATTGTGCCCTCATTCTTTCTCTCTCCCCTCTCTGTCTGCTTCCTTTTTTCCCTTTCTCTCTCTCAAATAAATAATATTTTTAAACACTTAAAGAAGACCCTTTGGGAATACTTTGAAAATGTATGTTAAAAACAACTGGAAAATTGAGAAGAAATGAATAAATTTCTAGACAAATATGAACTACTAAAATTAAAATAATTTAAACAGATCCATGACAACAATGAAATTAAAGAAGATATAAATACTCCAATAACATTCATAAGTGTAGGAATTGACAGATGTAATTCAAAATTTTTACAAACCTTTACAGAAGATATAAATATCCCTGAAACTGTTCCACAAAGTAAAAGGCCTTGGAATGTTAAAAATGTATCATTTTATAAAGTTGAGATTATAGTGTTCTGAAGACCAAGAAAACACACACACACACACACACACACACACACACACACACACACACATTCACAAAATTATAGGCCAATTTACTCAATGAACAAAAATACATAACTTTTAAGACAACTCATAAACACTTTATTCAAATTACATTAATAAGAACATACACCAAAACCAAGATGGCTTCCTCCAAGGATATAAGGTTGGTTCAATATATACAAATCTAAACATACAATTCATTACATAAATAGATTTAAAGACACAAATAACTTATTTCTCAAGTTGGTTTCTTCCCAGAGATACAAGGATACAAGGTTGATTCAATATACACAAATGTAAACATACAATTCAATACATAAATAGATTTAAAGACAGAAATAGCATAATTCTCTCTCTTTCTCTCTCTCTCTCTCTCTCTCTCTCTCTCTCTCTCTCTCTCTCTCACACACACACACACACACACACACACACACACACACACACACACACACACACACTGTTGACCAAGGAAAACACAAAGGTGTAATGAAAAGTGATAGTTTTAACTCATTATCTGAACTAACCGGTATATGGCAGGAATCATGAAAGACTGTGACTGATCTCCTTTTGGGAACTTTACTTCCAATCCTAACAAAGCATGAAGCAAGAGGTGTAGCTTTTAACTGGACTCTACAGTGAACTAGGTCAGAGTGACAACATTAAATAAAACCATCCATGATGTTTGGAGAAGCACTTTGTGTTCTTTAACAATCTATATGTTTAACATTTGCCTGTGAGCCATTGTATTTTTTTCCCACTTGGATTTTCTTTCAATAATCCCAAATTCATTAAAAGACATAATGGAACTATGTCACAAGCAATTCAATCAAGGGAAAGACATTTACACAGTGGACTATTTCTCCCCATTTTCTATTTCTAAAAAAATAATTTCATAAAATTTACATATGGTGCTATTAATACTTATGATAAAATTAGAACAAGTTTAATTTACCCCCAAGATGAGAACATATATCCTAAACCACAGCAATGAATCCATATAGCTCCACTACTTACACACTGTAATCTAACTTGAGGTTAAAATTGAGTTTAAAGGTAATTTTGATGGATGGGTGGCAACAAGATTTTGCTTAAAATTTATGTCTTCTAATTTATCTTTTCAGAATACTATATAAATATGGTTAATACTCTGACTTTTATGTGGCAGAAAAACAAAGCAGAGGTGGAAATTTACGTATGGTTTTCCAAACTAATAAAGAAACAATAACCTTAAGCCCTTAATAAACTGTCTTATCCTATGAGCACCACTTTGGATCTAGACACATGGAAACACAGGGAACATAGACCTATGGGTACCTGTTCAGGGAATACAAACTTCAAATTTAAAAGCAAAGAAACTCCTGTATTTAAAGGTACAGAAATTCCTGAAATCCTGAGTATCTGAGGAGTTTAGGAAGAAAAGACTGGGTTTATGAATAAATTGCAGACAAAGCAAAAGAAAACTGTATAAATTAATGCACTGTCATTTTGCTGCAGAAATAACTAATGATCTAAGACTGCACACAAGTAAAATATTCATCTCACATTAAGCAGTTTTCAAACAAAAATATATGCAAATCAGTTTTATGCTGTTTAGAACTATGATTAAGTGTATAATTTTGATGCTTAATTGAAGTTTTTATTGGATTTTTTCACAATAATTCTGTCTGATGTATATGCATAATGAACTTCTTGAAACCATGTTGCCAAAATAAATTTAAATATTTTATAAAGATTGTTCATTTTCCTAATAGTGTACAACACATAGTGATAATCAAACTAAGTTCAGTTAGGCTTTTTAAATGAAAGTTTGACAAAAGTGAAATCTTATAGCATTATTATTTAAGTAAATGAATCAATAGTTCTAGTTCTGGTAAAGACAATGTAGTTTATTCCATGAATGGGATATATATATATATGTGTGTGTGTGTGTGTGTGTGTGTGTGTGTGTGTGTGTGTGTGTGTGTGTGTGCATATATGCATATGTAGGAAGTTGTTGGAATAATAGTACAAGCAATGAGAAATTGGAGAGAATTCCTCTTTTGTAAGGAGTTCACATTGGGAGGAGGTCATGATTATATCAATTTTCCCTTTTGGCATTCCTTGTCATCATAGAAAATAATTCAAAAGAAATTAATTATCATATTGGCTTGAAATACCAGCAAATGTTAATTGCAACACTGAAGAGAGATTATGGAGGAGCAGTCCATGAAGAACGAAGACAAGACATTACTAAAAATTTCATATGTTGCATTTTATAAAATTTTTCTTGACAACTTTCATCCATGTACATATTTTATTTTACTAACAGTCCTCTCCATTGCCTTCTTTTGTCCTCTGTTTCAGTTTCATTTCCACTGAATCCCTTCTCCTTCCCATCTACTTCCTCTTTTATTTTGATTTTTTTTCCTGTTCTGTTTGCCCTCCTCCATCATCCATATCAAAATGTTGATGGGCTCAAGGTCATGAAAACAATGGCCACTTCATGTCTGGAATATAGAATTCCAAAGCACTACTCCTCATCCTATGTCTCTTTCATTGTTTCTTCCCCTTCTTCCATGGTGTTTGCTGATCATTGGAGGATATGATAGCGATATCTCATTTACCATTGAGCATTCAAAGGTCACTTATTCTCAAGTACTTTTATGAGTTTTGTGTGTCCCCAGTAGTGACTGCCATATGAAAAAAGAAGCTTCTCTGAGCCAAAGTGAGAATAGCACTAATCTATGGGCATAAAAGTAAATAGTTATACAGTAATTTGATATCACAATATATACATTTAGTTAAACAAGGGTGTATTAGTTAGGGTTCTCTAGAGGAAACAGAGTTGATAGAATGGATTGTAGTGAAAAGGAATTTATTGGGGTAGCTTATGACAGTCCAACAATAGCAGTCTGCAAGCCCATGGATAAAGAAGCCAGTAGCTGTTCAGTCCACATGGCTGGAGGCCTCAGCAGTCCCAATCCAGCCCAGAAGGCTTGATGGCTTCCTGGGGAACAGCTGCTCTTCAGTCCATGGAAACTGGGTTTCAGTGTCCAGGAAGGGTAGGAGAGCGAATTCGAGTGCAAGTCACGAACAAGCACCAGCAGCCGGGGAGGAAGGAAGAAGTGCTTCACTTCCCCTCAAGCTTCCTTATATTTAGTCCCCGTGGAAGGCCCACCCAATGAGGGAAGGGCTCAATCTGGAGAAGGGACTTCCTCCCTTCTCCAAAATCCCCAAAGGATTGTGTCAATCCTTCCTGCAGGCAAACTCAGAGACCTGCCCAAGATTACTATGGATTATTACATAGGCCAAGTTGACAAATAAACTTGACCTTTACAAAGAATATAGAAATCAGTGTGGAGGTTTCTCAAAAAACTAAAATAATTAGATTTACCATATTGTATAGCTATAAAACTCTTGCATATATACCCTAAAGTCTCTACTCTTTACTCTAGTGATACAGCTAGGAAATGCAATCAGCCTATATGCCCATCAAGTGATGAATTAATAGTGATGTTGTGGAATAAAAAATACTGGAGATTTATTCCCGCTATAAAGGAAAAAAATGAAATAATGAAATGGAGGGCAGTGAAAAGATCTAGAAAAGTTTATACTAAATAAGGTAAGTCAGTCTCAGAAAGAAAATGCCACAAATCATGAAATGGAGGGGAGTGAAAAGATCTAGAAAAGTTTATACTAAATAAGGTAAGTCAGTCTCAGAAAAAAAATGCCACATAGTTTCTTCATATTTAGAAAATAGCTTCAAATTTTTCAATTTGTATTTCTTAGCAGTAAGAGTCAGTAGAGGCCAGAATGCAAGAAAGGGGCCCTGAGGAGGTAGGAGGTGAGCTTAAGTTGTGGGTAGTAAATATGTCAGTAGAAAGACAGAATACTCAGGGTAGAAAGGTTTAAGTGTGATTAGGAGAGAGGGATAGAATAGAGGTGAATTGAGGGAGGGTTAAACAAAAGTAAAGGCATGAAAAAGCCATGATAAAACCTAGCTCTTTGATAGTTAATTAATCTATTTGATAAAATATAACTTAAAAAAGAAAATTTGTGCAAAAATACCCTGTAATGGAGGAAAATTCTACTCTTAGAAGACATAGATTGTTATAGATAAACCACAGTGCTATAAGTAGGATACCTCAAAGTGAGTGGTTGGTCATGGAGGGAACTGAAGCTGCTAAAACAGTATAGGCCACTGCTCTTGATTGCCCATAAGAATTATATGATAAGACCCTACTATTGAATGTACCACGAGCTTCAGTTGCAGGTCACTGAGAAGTCAAGCTGGAACTTAGGTGAAAGCCTCCCTCTTGCTGAATAGCTTTCACTGTGCTAGAAAGTGTTAATGCAAGCTGCTAGGAGAGAAAAATTAAAACAGTCTTACTCAGTGGTGGATACACGCAGTGTACTACTCAACCAACTAGCCAGGAAAGATGTGCACATTGGTGTAATTGTGTCAAGACTGTTTTGAGAGTAACCAATTGCTCTGACTGAATTTGAGGCCCACTCCATGTGACAGAATTCATACCTTGTACGGAAAACCTTGTCCAAAGCTATGGCTGGGAAGTCCATGAACCCCAGAGAGAAGCTACTACTATTGTTTTTTTTTTTAACCAGAAACTATGTATGTTTAGAAAAATGTCCAAGAACACAATAGAAAACTATAGTAGGAAGGTTAGAAAACAAAACAAAACAAAACAAAACAAAACAAAACAAAACAAAACAAAACAAAAAAAAAAAAGGTTTTCTTCGAGGTTGATAGGTTTTACTTTTGTTTGTTGTTTTTTGAGGTAGGTTTCACTCTGTACCAAGCTGACCTGGAATTCACTAGGTAGTCTCAGTATGGCCTTGAATTTACAGCAGTCCTCCTACTTCTGCCTCCTAAGTGCTGGAATTAAAAGAGTGTGCCATTACACCAGGCTTAGTTTGCTACTTTAGTCAAAAAATACAGAGCTTTTTTAAAAACCCTGGGTTTTCATAAACTAACCTGAACAGACTATGAAATGAATCTTATATAAGATATATGTGATCACATTTTAGCTGTTTGAAAGAAGAAAATTAGTTATCTTCAAATAAAGACAGCACATTTAGAATGACTAGAATATTCAAACTACAATTCATAGCATCTAGTGACACCTGGTTCTGTGGAATGGAGATTGGTTAGAAAGAGAGGGTCATTGGATTTGCAACACAGTTTTGTTTTTGAAAATATTTATTGAACAGATCTAGGGGAAGTTAAGGAAAAAGGCTGGCCCCGTTCACAGAAGCAAGCAGAGACAGAGACAGAAGCCCACCACCAACACCACAAGCAAGCACACTCCTAACTGGCAAACAAAAGGAACTCCAGGCTTGAGCTCAGACTGCTTTTATGAATATGTATATCTAGAATTCCAGAACCACCCTAGAAATACCTTAGGGCTGAACCCTGGGATCTGGCCAAGGTGACACACTTCCTCTAGCCAGAACTGGCTGGAGACAATTTACAATTTTAATAAATCTTTAATTCTTTTGGGGGAAATCTATTCAAAACTACCACAATCCACCCCTGGCCCCCAAAAGAATTATGTATTATGTTTAGTCTAACATTAAAGATCCCATAGTCTTATCAACTTTAAATTTTGTAAAATCAAAACAAGTTACAAAATTTTAACATATAATGGCACAGAACAAACATTTGGAACTGCTAGGAGGCATAACAAGGAAAGATAGGGCCAAGGTGTGACGGTCAGGTGTCTGCAGGGACCACTCCTCCCCTTCCAGCCCCTCCCCTGAATGGCAGGTATCTAGTTAGAGCTACAACCTAGGTGCTAAAACTGATTCGTCAGATATGAACCAATCAGCTGTCTCTCTGACTCACCTGGGGAGGACTTAAAACTAGCTTCCCGAGAGGAAGCCGGCCCTTTTTTGCCACATGGCCAGGCAGCGGAAGGATCTCTGAATTTCCAGGCCTTAAGAAGGTAAGGCCGTCCCCCACCCCAGCTAATGGCTAGGGTGGGGGGTCATGCTCCAGACTTTTTCCCTCATGAACCTTTCCTTCTCATAATGGGAGCTTTCTGCTATCTTTTCTTGGGCTGTTTATTTAGCAATATAATATAAGTTTTGTCAACTCTCTGACACGTGTTCTCCCCACCTTGGTAGCTGGAGAACTCTGTAACTTCCCACATGATGACTGGGAAATTTCCCCATCCAACTCCCCTTTTCCTAGTTTACTAAATTATAATAAATGTGAAATTAAATTTAATTCTGTCCCTGTGTGCAATTCTTTGGCATTAGAGGACAAGAACTCGAAATAGGAGGAGGGGAAAGGGAGGATTCCAAAACTCTCTCTCTCTCCCCGTGTTGCTTACAATATTAATTATCAGCAACCCATATCATAATGGAGGTTTCCCACCAAGAACTAAATCATGTTTGATTTCCGCATTTATTCTAATTTTTAACTTTAAGAGAAAAAAATGTTTCCTTTCTGAGGTTTTGCTGGATAAAACCAGGCTGATCTTTCCTTGGGCGGGAAATCCCTGAAGCAAAGGGTGTGGAACGCTGCAGCCTTGCTCAGCAACCTTCAGGGGACCACGTGTGCTGCCCCAGGCAGCCCCTAGATAGGACACTGAGGACAAAAATGTCTGTCTGCAGGTGGAGTAACCTGGGACATCCTTGCATTCGCTGGCAGGAACAAGACAGAAAGTTAACCTGGAACACAGCCTCTGCATTTACTGTGGATTAAAACTTCCTAAATAACACAGGCTTTAGGCTGACCTTGGGCTTCTTAATTCAAAAACAGGGGAGCTGTGATTTATACGTCTTAGTTTTTTTCTCTCTTCTCTAAAATTCAAATTCAGCCCCTGTGGCTGAGGGGAAAGAGAGCCTAAAAGCAACCAAACTGGTTTGAGGACCCCCTGGGGGTGCCTTCACTCCAGAGTCTGGCAGCTGGATGGAGCTGAGCAACTCAAAACCCCCAGGGCAGCGTTTTGGCCTCAGTGGCTGATAAGAAAAGATTTGCCATGGAGCCAAGGGTGCTAATGTTTTTTATTTTATTTTATTTTATTTTTTATTTCAAAAGGGTCAGAAACTATCTTTGCTTTTTTACTGGAATGATTCTAAAATACAGGCTAATAAAATAATTTTCTCTTCCAAACTAACAGCAAAAGGTGTGCCTGCATACATCCATAGGGTGTGGCTAAATCCTCTCCTCACTCACTGAAGCCACTCAAACTGCAGAGTGACAATGACTTCAGGCATGCTCAGATAATATAATTTCTAATCAGTTGTGAAGCCTTTCTATGGAGCCATTTGTTCAGAGTGAATTAAGCCTTGTAACATATGTGGTATTTTCACAGAGCTGAGACAGGAGGATGACAAAAAGCTTAATGGACTAATAAAAATTTCCTCCTGGATTGTTCACAGGCATTTTCCTGATTCTACTATGTTTGGATTTTAACTATGATACAGATTTCTGTCTCCTCAGGTTAACCTTGATCAGTTTTGAAAATTGTACCAATGAGTGAATTGTCATATATATTCAAAGATTTCAAAGGTAACATTCTAAAATATAGTAAATGTGAATGTAGCTTGTCTCAGATAGCATTATATTTTGTCTATATGTTTCAAAATGTGAAACATGAAATTATTAGCAGGGGATACCTTGTATCCATTGATTATAAAATCTATAAATATGTGCTAATAAGTATTATATGGTTTATAAGTTTCTTAAAATTATATTCATAGAGGTATTACATACAAGAAGTGCCTAATTCTTTTAATAATAGAAAAAGATCTACTATTAGGTAAACGTTAAGTCAGATTGGTATGATTTCTCTAAATTCTATAAAGGATAAGACACTAAGAGTCTAGACAAATATTTGTTGGATGCCAATTTTCCTATGAAAGCCAATTACAGATTCTAGGGCTTGTGGACTTAACAATAGAAAGAGTATATATTTTGGTGCTCCACTGGCTTTTGGCTTTAGGACAGAGCTCCTCCTATTGCCAAATCCCAGAAACAGACATATTCTCCAATACTTCCTCATAAACCCATCTTGCCAACTGGTTTGTGATGAATATAAAGGAAATAAATATACAAGGAGAATTATATCTTCCTTGCATTGCTGAAGTACAGGATTATGTATGTAAACTGAGTCAAAGAGAAAGACATAGGTTTTTTTTCATCTACTGCTCAATGGTTAGAGACATTGTCATTCTGTAACAGCAATTCTAAGTCACATCAGTGATAAAATAGTCTTCCTGAAAAAAACTATTTTGGTCAAAATTCAAATGGTTGCTATATGATTGTGTTTAATAGTGTATATGCAGAATCCAGTTTATTATCTATTTTTTACTAAACATTCTATGGACAAAGGTACTTTGACGAATTTCCATTCATACAGTTATCTGCCTAGTCTTTAAGGAATTTAATATGTGCTTTAATCTCATGAATAAGCACCATCTTGGAAAAGCTATACACATTTAAATAGCTCCTGTCTCATTTACATGATAAAGAATTATAACAGCAATTAGAAACTCAAGTTTCTTCTATATGGTCATTCTATATCACCAAAAAATTCATACTTTCAAAATTTTAAACAGGAAAATGGTATGAAGTTAGAGATTTTTTTGTTATATGGTGTTTATAGTTTAGATAACATATGAAATATCTGACTCAATTTGAATTGCATCTATGATTTTAAATTTACATTTAAAGATGCTAATATTTTGTATCTATACCAAAAGAATCACCAGTTATTTGTGATTATTGCTAGAATGCATTTTTTCTTATACATGAAAATGGTCTACTTTAGATATCAAATATTATGCTCCCTTTTCTTTGCTTTTGGAGAATTAAAAGAAAATTCCAGAACTCTTCATTATCAAGTCTAGCAATATCTTAAATGTTGAAAACATCTCACTGAAGTTCCTCATAAGAATATCTTTAAATAGAAATTTGTGCTCTAGTATCTTTTCCATGGGTTAAGTGATCTAGTCGTGATTATGGTTCTCAGAGCTATCCATTTTTATTCAGAATTTAAAATCTTTCATTACTTTAGCAATCTTTTGACGAAGCTATATTAGTTAGTTGTGTCATTGTTATTACCAAATGCCTGCTAACTCATCATGTAAATTTGGAAGAGTTTATTTTGTCTTATAGTACTAGGGGATACTATGTGTTAGAGCAGGGAAGGCATGGTGGCAGGAGTGGTCACATTTAATCTAGATTCAGGAAGTACAGCGGGAGTCATGCCATTGCTAAACTCCATTTTTATTAAGTCTTTGATTCTAGCCCATGAATGATGCCACTCAGAGATAGGGTAGCTCTTCCTACCTCAAGTAACCTCACCTAGAAGCTCCTTCAAAGATATGTGCAAACATTTTTATCCTTGTTGATTCTGTATCCTATCAACTTGACAATCAATATTAATGATCACAGAAGGGATAGTAGCTTTCTTTCCCATATACTTCTCATTGCAAATAGGAATGTTACTGGAATGTTGTCATCATTGTACTGTTTGTGCTTTGTAGCTATTGGCCTTTTCTTTTTTGTATCAGATATTAATTTCCCTTTTCATTCCATTTTACCATTTTTATATCAGCTTTATTTCCTTTTTCTTAGAGAAAAAAAGTGAAACAAAAACTTATATTTCTCTTTAGTATTTGTATTCTTTCCTTCATTTTCAAAAGTAATCACTTCTGTTAAGACATTGTCATAATTACATTTGTTATATATATATTATTGAAATTTACATGTATATTTACATATTTATGTCTTTTCTACTAAAGTTTACTTGCAATAATATTTCTAATCTCCTCTTGAATAAAACAAGACTCTTCATGCTTGAAACATTCTCTAAGTTCTAGGCCTCCATTCCTTTCTTCATTAGTTCCTTATATCTTTTGTTCTTAAGTTTAACTCTTTTTTAACACACAAAGTATCTATTATGATATCTTATAACCCATAAAGTGGTTTGTGTATCATTGTATGTCAAGTTATACTTTTACATTGGTTGAAATATAACCCATGTCTTCTGTCTCACAGTATATTGAATCAGCACCTGGATGGTCCAATTCTGGAGTAATATCAAGGATGACACAGCATCATTTCCTTAGGAGGCAGGGCAGAAGGTTACACTAGTTTCTGGTAGTAGAGCTGGCTGTTTACTTTAGACACTGAGACACCTACAGCCTTGATCTGTGAATACACTATTCTTTGTCTCTTTACTCATGGTAGGGTGGTCAAAGGGTGGGTAGGAGGATGAGCTTCCATATCTCTGTTTCTGGAGCCAATATGCAGCATGTTTACTCCATTGCAAACTTATGTAGATGTCTATCATATTTTAAGATGTTTTCTAGCTTCATAATCACTGCTAAATTTGAAGAAAATTCATGATTTTATGGAATGACCTAGCCAAACTTCATGGACATTTCAGTGAAGGTCTTGAGACTCTCTCAGGCAGTTCAATATAGTCAGAACATTTATTACCCAAATATACAGTAGCCTAGCTTTTTCATAACATCACTCATACTTTTGGGAATTCAAAAGACCCTTTGTAAACATACTCATGAAACTAAGGCTATCATTTAATAATGTTAAAATACTTATTATTAAATTTATTCTCCCTCAAAATTCCCAGATATTTCTATGTTAAAACCATGTGTGGTAGTTTTGAATAGATGTCCCCCAAAATAATTAAAGGTTTATAAAAATTGTAAATTGTCTCCAGCCAGTTCTAGCTAGAGGAAGTGTGTCACCTTGGCGGGATCCTAGGGTTCAGCCCTAAGGTATTTTTGTGGTGGGTCTGGAAATCTAGCTATACATATGGAAAAACCAGTCTGAGCTCAAGTCTGGAGTTCCTTTTGTTTGCCAGTTAGGAGTGTCCTTGCTTGTGGTGCTGGTGGTGGGCTTCTGTCTCTGCTTGCTTCTGTGAAAGGGGGCCAGCCTTTTTCCTTAACTTCCCCTAGTTCTGTTAAATAAAATTTCCTCCCCAAATTGTGCCTGGTTTGAAGATTCATCCCAGAGGCATGTGGCTGACTATGACAGATTTGGTACCAGAGTGTGGGGTAATCTGCTGAGATGAATCTGACCATGGGAATTTTGATCTTCTGGAACTTGTGTGCTGGAGGAGTGGACATGGACTTGGTACTTGCAACTGAAGATGCCTTCCAGAGTGGTAAGCCTAGTTTTATGGACTATTTTGGTGAGTATTTGGAAATGCGCAGTGCAGAGAGAATTGTATTTGGAGGATTGGAATGTGATTTTTCTAAGGGGAAGGAGAGACTGCAGAAAACTTTAATAGAAGTGTGTGCCTGGGCCAAGGGGTGGATGCATCCTACTGCCAATGCCCAGAAAGTTTGAACAAGGTTGAATTTAAGAAATGGAATATGTGCTTGGCTATGGATATGGAACTGAGATTTAAGATTTGAAGTTCGGGAAACCTCAAAGCAAGTTAACTTACTGGCCCAGAGACTGGTTTTTGGTTATATCCAAAATATATGTTAAATATAAATATATGTTATATATATTTAACATACTTTATGTTAAAACAATGGAGAAATGTCTGAGGTGTTTCCACCCAGGAAGGACAGAAAGATGGACTGTGCAAACTCTTTGGAAAGGATATCACTGAAAGAAAGGAATCTGTTCTTCAAGGTCACATCTATTTTGTCCCTGAATTAATATGGCTGTGTCCCTGTGTGGCAAGTGAAGCCATTGGAGGGTGGACTGTGGTTTGCAATGGAGACCCGAAGACGTATGGACATACCAGGACTGTGCAAGGACTACCATGGAGTGCTGTTGGCTTGGGATGGAAGTTTTCCCAGATGCTCAGTCAAGCTGGAGGGACAAAATTGAAAAATCCAGAAACTTGTCAGTTACTGGTTGTGCTGTGGGACTTGAACTGCAGATGTGGATGTTAGCTATTATTTGTTGAGTTTACCTTTGATACAGGTTGGTGATAATTAACATTCGTAAGCAACATGGGGGAGAGAGAGAGAGTTTTGGAATCCTTCCTTCCCCCTCCTCCTATTCCGAGTTCTTGTCCTCTAATGCCAAAGAATTGCACAGGGACAGAATTAAATTTTAATTGCACATTTATTATAATTTAGTAAATTAGGAAAAGGGGAGTTGGATAGGGAAATTTCCCAGTCATCATGTGGGAAGTTACAGAGTTCTCCAGCTACCAGGGTGGGGAGAACATGTGTCAGAGAGTTGACAAAAATTATATTATTTAGCTAAATAAACAGTCCAAGAAAAGATAACAGAAGGAGAGGTTCATGAGGGAAAAAGTCTGGAGCATGCCCCACCCTAGCCATTAGCTGGGGCTGGGGAAGGCCTTACCTTCTTAAGGCCTGGAAACTCAGAGATCCTTCCACGGCCTGGCCATGTGGCAAAAAAGGGCTGGCTTCCTCTTGGGAAGCTGGTTTTAAGTCCTCCCCAGGTGAGTCAGAGAGACAGCTGATTGGTTCATATCTGACAAATCAGTTTTAGCACCTAGGTTGTAGCTCTAACTAGATACCTGCCATTCAGGGGAGGGGCTGGAAGGGGAGGAGTGGTCCCTGCAGACACCTGACCATCACAATCCCCCCTCTGAAGAAATAACCCTAACTGCTCTTAGGGTACTGGGGTGTGAATTTTGGGGAAAAAAAGCATCAGAAAATACATACATGTTTAAAAAAATAAAAGCACCAGAAGAAGTACATATATGTTTAAGAAACAAGAATTAACAATACCATTTTTAAACCTATTAAGAAGCAAGTAAAGCTTAATAGTGGCAAGCTCTGACTGGGGAGGGTTTAAGGAGGAGCTTTTCAACCTTGTGTGGGGTCTCACTCCTAAACTCTCACATATTCCCCCCTCTCTTGAGGATACCCCAACTGCTGTTGGGAATGGGGACGAAGAAGTCTCTCTTTTGTCTATTTCCTGCTGAATAGGACACAAAGTTATTGCAGCTGGGGGTATCCCTCAGAGAGGAGAGTGTCCCTAGCTAATGCCTAAGAGAGAGAGACCCCTTAGCCTTATATCACAATGCCAAGATTTTGTCCTGTCTCTCACATTGTAGGCAGGAGGTGGGGTAGCTCCCCCAGAAGTGGGGAGTGGTTCACATAGGGTGTCCACTGGAGAGTGGTTCAGTGGTTGGATTGTTATACACCATGGAAACTCGAGATCCATCCCAAGAATTGCTTATCTAATGGCATTGTAGAATCTGATATGCTCTGAGATGGTTCCTGTATGGCTTGCAAAGCATATGACATGTATTAATAAAGTTATTAAGAAGAGAAATATATAACATTTAATCTTAATGAAAGCACAAGCATCACCTAGGGTAGATATGATGACATTTAGAGCTCTGTGATTTTTCTCATTATTAGAATTTAGAATTTAGCAGATTTTCTTAGTAGTATCTTCTCCAATGGAAGGAATAAATATGCCAGACAATAGTCTGTCTGTATCTAAATATGGAAATAAATTGAGCATGTTAATGTGTTTACCTTGTCTTCCCTATATTTAAGGAATTTTTAAAATATATTTTCCAATTCTTCCTGAGGCAAGCTAGAGATAGAGATTGGTGTCACAAAACCTCTTTACTGTCAATGGGAGCTGCCCAGTACATATTTATTTTAGATCTCATCCTGTTAGAAACCATTTGGATGGTTGGAGGCTCATGACATTTAGTCATAGTATTAGAACTATTATTATATATCCTTGGTTATAAATTTCTCTCTGAGTGTTTAAGACCTGGCATAAAGCCAAGATTTAACAAGTATGTCCTTTATGGTGTCTCGATGGTTCTCCAAGGAGGAATTGGGGTCTGGGAGAAGCGCTATGGCCTCCTCAGCATGATTGCTATCAGTGAGGCAGAGTCCAGATCATGCTGACCTTGGTTTTCCCTTAGTTGGAAAATTCTTAGGACGATCAGTCCCATGTTTGATTCTCCTATATGTGCTGTACACTGATTTGTTTCTCGGTTTCCATATCCTCCTTGTTCAGAAAGAGAGGTAACATCCCGAGATGCAGTGTAAAAACACTCCAGTATGGCCCCTTTCATCTCCTGTGGCCTTTGTGACTTGGCAACAGAGACCAAAATATTACCCTATTTTGTTCCATGGCTCCAATTGGATTTGGCTTTCATACAGGTAGTTAACACACTTAGAGAGGAATTTGTATTAATCCTGTAGGATAGATCCATATTGACATTCAATTGACTAATAAGGCATATCTAATTAGAGATGGTACAATCTTTTAGTCTATCTTGTCCAACCTTGAGTTACTTATTTGTAACAGTTTAGGCCATAATATCTCATGACTGTTAATATAAACAAAACATAGTTTTGATAGTATTTTTAGCAATAAGTCCAAATATAGAGATCTAACCTGGAAGTATTAGATTAAGAACCATCCAGCAAGACAGCATCTATGTCTGAAAACATACCAATTATCCAGGAGGGTTTAGATACTCAAATTGTCCTCAGATGTCTGAACTTGTATCCTGGAGCAGGGAATATGTCTTAAAGAGTTAGTTTAAGTACATGAAATAAGACAATTGTTGAAATAGTATCTTAGATAGAGACACTGTGATTACTCACAATAAGGCAGAGTCTTGTCCTGTCAATTCAGAATAGCTGAATTTTAATATAATCCTTGGTGAATCTGTTTTTGAGAGAGAAAACCCTTGACAACCAATGTTGTTAGTTTAACTTGAGGCACTAATTAGCCTGATATATAGTAGAGATTCTTACAAACATAAGACAATTTTTATGTTTTATTCAAGACAAGAATTTTATAAAAGCTTAAGTTCCTTTAACCTATTTACCTAATAAAAGATAGAGCATGCCTTTGACTAACAATATTTATATATTGCTACTTTTAGTAGAATTTTCTTTTTTTAAATATGAATTTGCACTTTTATCATTTAACTTTTTTTTCTCCAAGCAGGAAGCTCAGTTCTTTATAACTTCTAACCTCAAGATTTTTCTCAGGATAGAGTAGGAAAACAATCTGTAGTCATGGCATTGTTCTGTTATCCACGAGTATGAACACAATAAACAGCTCTGATCATGTTCACATAAGTGAAGTAAGGGTAAAAAATTGGTGCGTAGGAAGCATATATTTTCCAAAACTTTCTGCAATGATGATACATTCATTTATCATGAGAAACAAGCTAGAAACAATGCAAAACTAAATAAAATACTTCATAGTACTATGTACAAAGAGAATCAAGGGAAAGGAAGAAGACAGTTTGATGTCTTTCAGTTTTTAACACTTCTTACAAGAAATGGTATTGTGCCATGTACATAGAGAAAGAATATCATTTTCATAATGAACATAAGATCCATTATATTGTATAATTAAGATATGCTAACAATATGACATTCAATAAAATATACACACTCATTTTAAACTCAATTTTCAAAATAGGATCAGGTCCCTTGATCAACCAAGATCATGATCAAATTAAATAAATTAAAGTAAAAAAGATCAAACAATTTCCATATCCATGAGCATCATTTCTGCCACATAATACTCAAACATTGAGAGAAACTTTATTAGAATCCATCTTTCAGATGACCAGTCTGAAGCACAAGGTACTTAGGTACCTTGTCCAGGAAGAAATTGTGATGGAGTGAATATTTAAACCAAGGTTTATGAACCACATTGTGTAGTGGTGAGAAGGGTATATATTAGGGAGCCAGGGAGATTTAGCAGCATGATTTGGTTCCATTATTCCCAGCTATGTAACCTAATTTTGAATTTGTAAATTTGTGATAATAGCTCCTTCATAGAATAAAAAAAGGCACGACAGAAATGTCGTCATGTTGTTAATGTACCTGGGACATAGTAAATGTTCAGATAATCCCCCTGCCTGTTTGCTACCGAGGTACTCTGCTTCTATGTCATATTCTTGCTGGGTTGTCAGACCTTGGGGAAGCCATCTTCATGTTATTTCAGTGCCACTGAAACAGAATTTCTTGGGATGGGGCCAAGGAATCTGTATTTTAATATCTTCCTTAAATGACTTATATGAACAGCAAAGCCTAATAATCAATGCAATTCATGTTAATATTTAATGATAAAATATGGCTTATTTTTATGATATAGCTCATTTATTTAAAAAAAAAACTTGTTAATTTTGTTTCCTGTGTCTGTCTTTCTGGCTAGATAGGAACATTTACATGCTAGAGCACACCTTCTGTAAACACAGTGTTGCAGTCAGCTTTCTAGTTGCTGCGCAAGAAGAACCCAAACAAAAGTGGCTTGTAGAGGAATGGGTTTATTTGGCTTACGGACTCGAGGGGAGACTCCATCCTGGCGGTGAAAACGATGGCATGAGCAGAGGGCTGGACATCACCTCTGCCACAGCACTGCAAACAGCGGCAGGAAGGTGTGCCAAACACTGGCAAGGGGAAGCTGGCTTATAACCCCATAAGCCCGCCCCTGACAACACAACTTCATCGAGGTTGTAAAACCCAAACTGCCATCAGCTGAGGATCGATCTATCAGAACACATTCATTTGTTTGTGGGGGACATCTGGATCAAACCATGACACACAGATTTATGTTTATTAAATATTCAGATACATTCTACTAGATGAAATATTTAAACACTGAAACCAAGTTTATTATACTAGTGCATCAGTCACGTGCTTTCTCAAGGGGGGAAGCGGGAAAAATGGAGAACCCACATGGCAGATCCTGAGTGCGAATCTGCACATGGTGAATTGGAGACCATCACACAGAGTGGAAAGTCTAGGATTAAAGAGAAATTAAAAACCAGGATTAGGTCTCCCTTCCCCACCCAGCCAGCTGGCCTAGTGGGTTTGGGAATTGAGAGTCACATGGCGAAAGTTCAGGCCACACCAGACAAAGATGAGAGGATCACAGGAAATGGCGATCTCTGGGTAAAAAAGAGACAGAGACCCTCCAGGCTTCCTTCTTTATAGGGTTTAGTTCAGATAGGTTGGAAAAGATCTGATTTGTTATTAGATCTGGAGGAGGATCATAGGGTCTGCCCATAGCTGGGTGGAGCTGGGATCATAGCATGTTCAACTGTGGACAGCAGCGTGCATAGTAGATCAATGTCAGACACAAGTTTTAATCCAAGTTAGGAGTGTTCATTCTTGTGCCAAGATGAGAAATCAGGTCTTTGGCATGTTCAGGTTTCCTCTGTACCTCTATCCCTGGCTGAAACCTGCCTAGCTTTCTCCTATTTTGTCTTAACCTGACAAAATTTAGTTTATTTGAGGAAGGGTTATTTTCAGCTTACAGTTCAAGTTTACAGTTCATCATGACAGGGAAGGCATGGCATGATCAACAAACCAGAATCACCTTGTTACATTCACCTGGAGGTATTTGAGAGTAATGATTGCTGAAAGCTTCTCATGCTTATACAGTCAAGGTATCTAGCCCATGGGATGATGCTGTGCATAGATAGAGTGAGTCATCTACCCTTAATTTATTTAATCTAGAACATGCCTAACAGACATGATCAAGTTGACAACCCAAGATTATCCATCATACTCAATGGGGCCAGAAGATTTATTACAAAACAGAGATACATGAACAAATATAGCTTATTCAGAAGTAGATGCATTTTAATAAGTGATAAGAATTAAGCTTGGAGGTAAAGGTAGAATGGTTCATATGTACAAGGTAGCTTATACATTTACAATTTATCTAGTATAAGCACATTTCTAGAAATGTGGTCCTTAGATAACTATGGGTGATTGAGAAACTTACACCAAGTATGCATTTTTCAGAACATATTTGCCAAATCCTGAATATGAAAAGCTGGTTGATCTGTCAGCCATTCTTTGAAACAAAAACAGTGACTCATAAAAATAGTTAATTCAGCTAACAATCCAAAGAATAGCACAAGCTACTTCAAGGAAAACCACTGACATCATTTGTAGCCAATGATTAAAATATGAGCTTTCAATAAAAATTATAATTTTTTAAACCTTGTATCTACTTCAAAGCTTGGAAATTTCCCATTTATGATGATAATGCTTATGATACAAATAAATATAAATTCTTGATGTTTATGAAGAAATATGCCAAAAATTTGTAGATCCGCTTGAACTGATGAACCAATATTTTCCAAATCATCAATGCTTTTTAAAAATATCATACATCCATTTAAAGTTGAAGACTTTGGGCTGGAGAGATGGCTCAGCGGTTAAGGCACTTGCCTCCAGTGCCTAAGGCCCTGGGTTCAATTCCCCAGGACCCACATAAGCCAGACCCACAAGGTGGTGGCCCTGGTGCGCTCTTTCTCTCTCTCTCTCTCTCTCTCTCTCTCTCTCTCTCTCTCTCTCTCTCTCTCTGTATCTCTCTGCTTGAAAATGAACAAATAAAATATTTTAAAGTTGAAGACTTTTATTTCTATCATTACTTCTCTGAGATTCTCTTTTCTGTCCTGCTTCTTTATTATAACAGCTTTTTATTATTACCTGGACAGGTCTTGTGCAGATAACCCTACCTAAATACCAGTCCATTATCATCCCTAATTTTATCTATAAGCTTAGATGATTCTTGCCTTGTAAAATACCATGTTCTGAGTTAAAAGACTAAGATGTAGACATCCTTGTGAAAATTATTCTGCCAATCAGAGTACTTTTTCATATCTAATAACCACTTAGGGAAACAAGAAGATTATCATACTCATTTTATTTTACACATATATATGTGCATAGACATACACAGAATAGCTTTCAATTTTACCATTTCTACTTTTCATTACTATACAGATAATGTTTTATATTTTAATTTGTCATTTTCTCCTCTTTCTGATCTAATACTGCCTAGAAAAGTTGTTTTGAGATGACAAGAAATTGACTGACCTAAAAAAAAAAAAAGAAATTGACTGACCTAAATTCTGCTGAGTATGAGTTATTGCTAATTGGGTCTTTGAAAAGACTGAATGAGATGAACTTCTTTCAATTTGCAATTCAATGGAATAAATTTTATGTCAGCAGCATCCATAAAGATTTTTTATGGTGTTTGTTTCCACTAGGTGCATTGTCTCTTCATTTTGATCCGTAATTTTTTGACCAGATAAATTAGTAGGAGAGAAGATAGGAGAGAAAAATGAGCCTGATGAATTTGTCCCTACAAGTCATGTGCAATCTCACCTGCAAGAGTTTATAATTTTATCTGAATAAGAAAGCAATTCTTTTTCAGCAAATTCTGTTCTATGTCCACAGTCCTTTCCATAGCAGTTGAACAAGTTTGCAATCCCACCAGCAGTGAATGAGGGTTCCCTTTTCCCCGCATCCTCGCCAGCAATGATTGTTGTTGGTTTTCTTTATAATTGCCATTCTGACTGGAGTAAAGTGGTATCTCATTGTGGATTTGATTTTCATTTTCCTGATGCTTAAGGATGCTGAGCACTTTCTCAGGTGAGAAAAGGCCATTTGTGTTTCCTCCTCTGTGAATTCTCTGTTGAGATCAGTGCCCCATTTTGCGAGGGGGCATTTTGGTTTTTGTTATTAATTTTTTTGAGTTCTCTGTTGGTTCTGGAAATTAAGCCTCTGTCTGACTTGTAGCTGGTGAAAATCATCTCCCAGTTTGAAGGGGTTCTATTGACTCTGAGAAAGGTGTTTTGTCTATACAGAAGCTTTTTAGCCTGATCAGGTCCCATTGGTTGAGTGACTGTTGCACTTCCTGAGCTACAGGAGATTTCCTCAGGAACTTATTCCCTACTCCTATCTCATGAGGGTTCCTCCTATTTTTTCTTCCAGGGTGTTTAGGGGTATATAGTTAATATTGAGGTATCTGATCCATTTGGAGTTGATCTTTGTGCATGGTGAAAGGAGAGGGTTTATTTTCATTTTTTACATGTGTTTATCCAATTTGTACAGCACCATTTGTTGAAGATGCTATCTTTAGGCCAGCATACATTTTTGGCACCCTTGTCGAAGAATAAGTAGCTGAAGTTACTTGCTTTAAAGGCTGGGTCTTCAATTCAATTCCACTGGGCAGACTATCTGTTTTTATGCCAATACCATGCTGTTTTAGTTACTATGGCTTTGTAGTATGTTTTAAAGTCAGGTATGGTGATACCTCATGCGTAATTTTTTTTTGCTCAGAATAGTTTTAGCTATTTGAGGTCTCTTACCCTACCAAATAAATTTTGAGATTATTTTTTCTATGTCTGTGAAAAAGGAGGTTGAGATTTTTATAGGCATTACATAGAATCTGTAGATTGCTTTTGGCAGGATTGTCATTTTCACTATATTAATTTTCCCTATCCAGGAGCATGGAATGTCTTTACATCTTGTCACATCCTCCTCTATTTTCCTCATGAGTGTTTAAATATTTTCCTTATATAAATCTTTCCCTACCTTAGTTAGTGATATTCCCAAGTATTTGATTTATTTGAGGTTATAGAGAACGGGACAGATTCTCTGATGTCTTTTTCTGAGTGTTTGTCTTCTGTATATAGAAAGCCTGCTGATATTTGTGTGTTAATTTTGTATCCTGCCACTCTGCTGAAGGCATTGATAACCATCAGGAGTTTACTAATACTGTTCTTGGCACTGATATATATATATATATATATATATATATATATATATATATATATATATATATATATATATATATATATATATATATATATATATATATAAAATCATGTCATCTGCAAAGAGGGATAGTTTGACACCTTCCTTTCTGATTTGTATCACTTTTATGCTATTCTCCTGGCTTATTACTTGGACTAGAACTTCAAGCACTATGTTAAAGAGCAGTGGTGAGACTGGACACCCCTGTCTTGTTCCTGAGTTAAGCGGGAACTCCTTGAGTCTTTCAACATTGAGGATGATTTGTGCTTTAGGAGATCTGTATATTGACTTTATCATGTTGAGGTATAGGCTGTCTATGCCTATTCTTTCCAGGGTTTTGAACATGAAGTGGTGTTGAATTTTGTCAAAAGCCTTCTCAGCATCAAATGTGATGACCACGTGTTTTTTTTAGTGATTGAGTTTATTAATGTGGTGAATTTTATTAATTGACTAGCATATGCTGAAACATCCCTGCATCCCTGGTATGAAGCCTACTTGATCAGGGTGAATTATAGTTTTGATGTGGGTTTTATTAGGTTTGCTATGACTTTGTTTAGGCTTTTTTCATCCAAGTTCATCAGGGATATGGGTCTGAAGTTTCCTTTTCTTGTATCCTTGCCTGGTTTGGGAATTAGGGCAATAGTAGCTTTGTAGAAGGAGTTTGGGAGCCTACCCTCTTTTTCTATGTCCCTGACAAGCTTCAAAAAGAGAGGTTTCAGTTCTATGATGAAGGTTTGGTAGAATTCAGCTGAGAAACCATCTGGACCTGGGCTTTTCCATTTGGGAAGGTTCTTGATCACAGATTCAATCTCTATGATTATGACCGGATTATTTAGCATCTTTAACTGCTCTGGGCTAAGCTTTGGTAGTTGGTAGATGTCCAGAAATTTATCCATTTCTTCCAGGTTCTCTAATTTTGTGTAGTAGAGGTTTTGGAAGTTTGACTTGATGATACTTCGAATCTCTTCAGATTCTGTTATGATCTCACCCTTGTCATTTCTGATTTTGTTGTATTAAATTGGCTAGGGATTTGTCAATCTCATTGACTTTTTCAAAGAATCATCTCTTTGATTTGTCTATTTTTTAAATTGTTTTCTTTGTTTCCAAGTCATTAATCTCAGGTCTGATCTTAATTATTTACTTGTGTCTCGACCTCCTAGGGTTGGATTTTTCCATCTGTTCTAATGACGTCAGGTGGGAGGATAGATGATTGATTTGAGACCTCTTTGTCTTCATTATGAAGGCATTTAATGCAACAAATTTCCCCCTTAGGACTGCCTTCATTGTGTCCCATAAATTCTGAAAGGTTGTGCCCTCTTTATCATTTGTTTCTATGAAGTTCTGGATTTCCTGTCTGATTTCTTTTTTGACCCATTCATTTTTCAGGAGTGAGTTGTTCAGTTGCCAATATCTGTTTAAATTTTTGGATCCTCTTACATTGTTAATTTCTAGCTTCAATGGGTTGTGGTCTGATATGATGCAGGGGATTAGATTGATCTTTCTGAATTTGATGAGGGATGATTTATGGCCCAGTAACGTGGTCAGTTTTGGAAAAGGTTCCATGCAGTGCTGAGAAGAATGTGTAATCTGTGTCCTTGGGATGGAATGTTCTATAAATGTCTGTTATCCCTAGTTTGTCTATGGTGCTATTTAGCAACTTTATTTCCCTATTTGTCTTTTGTTTGGATGATCTGTCTAGTGATGACAGTGGAGTGTTAAAGTCTCCTACTATGATGGTGTTGGCATCTATATCTACTTTGCTTTTGAGTAATTTATGCTAAAATAACTGAGGGGCCCTTGCATTTGGTGCATATATATTTACTATATTGATGTCTTCTTGATGTATCATTCCCTTGACGAGTAGGAAGTGGCCATTATCATCCTTTTTTATTGCTGTCGGTTTACAATCTATTTTGTCATATATTAGAGTAGCTACACCCACGTTTTTATTCTTCCCACATGCCTGGCAAATTGTTTTCCACCCTTTTACTCTCAGTAGGTTACTGTCTTTAGTGATAAGGTGTGTTTCTTGAAGGCAATAAATTGAAGGGTCCATTTTCCTGATCCAACCGGTGATCCTGTGTCTTTTTATAGGAGAGTTGAGTCCATTTACATTCAAAGTTATAACTGTGTGGTTTGCTTTAAACTCTGCCATGTTGGAGAGAATATGGAGGTTGGTATCTGAGCTCTTGTCATCTTTTTGGTGTTACCTTTCTTGTTCTCTGTTCCTTTCCTGTGGTTGGATGTTTGTCTCCTGTACATGCGATATCTCGTTAAGTATCTTCTGAAGGTTTGCCTTGTGTTCAAGTAATTGTAGAGCTGGTTAACTTCATGGAATACTTTCATTTCTCCATCTATTATGATGGATAACTTTGCTGGGTACAATTGTCTAGGTTGGAATCCATACTTCTTTATGCCTGTGATCGCTTTGTTTCAAGCTCTCCTGGCTTTTAAAGTTTCTATGGAGAATTCTGAGGTGAATCTGATGGGTTTTCCTTTATACGTGAGTTTCCTTCCTCTTGTTGCCCTAAGGACTCTCTCTTTATCCTCAGTGTTTGGCATTGTAACTTATATATGTTTTGGGGTTTTCCTCCTTTCATCCACTTTTTTGGGGTCCTCCATATCTCTTTTAGATGTGCAGAACTATCTCTTGCCAAGTATGGAAAGTTTGCTTGAATAATTCTGTTGAAAATATTTTCTATGCCCCTAGATTGATTTTCTGCTCCTTCTGGGATACCCATGATCCTGAGATTAGGTCTTTTTATGGTATCCCACATTTTCCTTGAGTCTTGTTCACTTGCTCTTTTGAATTTTGTCAAGTTTCTGATTTCTCTTGAATTCTCCTTTGTTTTGTCTTCCATGTTGGAGGTTCTGTTTTCCCAGTGATTAATCCTGTTGGTAAGAGATTCTAGGGATGTTCTTATTATCTCACTATGGTTTTTGTTTTCTGCAACTTCTTTTTTGGTTGCTTCTATCATCCTGTTGAGATGTGATTTCATTTCAAGATTTGATTTAATTACTTCTTCCTGACAGTCATTCTCATATTTGCAGAATGCTTCAGTTAATTTGGAAAGCTGGTTTTTGAGACCTTCAGTTTTTGGGTTTGCCTTTAGGTTTGTTATATCTATTCTGAGGTCCATTTGGCTCTCCTGTAGTATATTAAGCTTGGTGGCAAAGCTTGTGAGTTGACTTTTTACTTGTTCAAGTTGCTTGACCATTTCTTGTATAGCTAATAAGAGGTTCTCCTTCGTATCTGTGCCACTATGATCGTGGCTCAGTGTTGTGTCATCCTGGGCCTGCCTCCGTTCCCTCTCTTTAGTGGTATCACTGTTGTCATTTGGTGTGGTTTCCTCAGTTGATGTAGGATTCTTGCGTTGAGGTCTGTCCATTTTGCTTCCACTGGAGGTGGTTGGTGGGATGCCTTTGAGATGTCTGGGTGGGAAACACAGTCTCCGGACCTGGGCGGGAAACGCAACCTCCGGACCCAGGTGGGAAATGCAGCCTCTGGACCTGGGTGGGGGAAGGAAGTTCCAGACCCATGTGGGAAACACAGCCTCCGCTTCCTTGGATGTGGGAAAACAGCTTCTGGGCTTCCACTGCCGGGGATGGGGTGGTGGTAGTTGAGGGGTGCCTGGGAGAGGGAGACGAGAGGCAGGGGTTGCCGGGGGCACAGAGCTCAGCCAGCTCAGACCACTGGAGTGGGTCCCGCCTACTGGGCTGTAGCACTCACAGCCTCAGGCACGCCCTTATCCTCTGTGTGGTTCCGATTGGTAGAATCTGTTGCGAGGAAGTGTCGGGAGCTGGGAGCCTGGCTGCAGCTTGTGTCCCAGGCCTGGATCACCACTGAAAACCCTAACCCTTGTCCCCAGGGGACAGTGGCTTCTAGTCCTCCATCTTCACCTCTTGTTCTTCTCTTGTGGTCTCTCCTAAATGGGTTCATAGATCTACACCCACTCTCACATCCCCTTATTTATTTGTATAGAAACATTAAAACTTGGGATCCACATTTGAGAGAGAACATGCAATTTTTGTCTTTCTTTGCCTGGGTTACCTCACTTTGTATACTTTTGCTTTTCCAACTCCAACCATTTATTTCATAAATGTTCGTAATTCATTTTTCTTTAAAGCTGAATAAAGTTCCATTGTGTATACATTCCACATTTCATTGTACAATCATCTGCTTATGGACATCTAGGTGGATTCTATTTCCTAGATGTTGGAAATACAGCAGTAATGAAGATGGAGGTGCAGGTGTCTCTTTGGTAAGATATTAAATCCTTTGGGCATATGTTTAGGAGTGCTATAGCTGGGTCACATTATAGTGCTATTTTTAGCTTTTTGAGAAGCCTCCACACTGATTTCCATAGAGCCCGTCCCAGTTTACATTCCCACTAACAGTGAAGAAGAGCACCTCTCTCCTTGCACCCACACCAGCCATTTGTGTTCCTTTTTTTTTGAGAACTGTCTGTTCATTTCATTAACCCATTTGTTGATTGGAAGCTCTGTGGTTTTGGTTTATTATTATTATTATTATTATTATTATTATTATTATTATTATTTTGGATACAGAGATTTAGGTATCCTTCATTCTGCCATTTCCAAAAACAATTTGTTTTATATAATTCTCACCCCCTCCTCTCTCCAATCTTCCTCTTACTCTATTTCCCACTCCCCTCAATATCCCACCCCCACTTCTGTTTACATCTATGTCTGTGGTTTACTTTTAGAAGTTCTTTATATATTTTAGATGTCACACCATCTGGGGAATCCAAAGACCACCTCCCATTCTGTAGGCTTTCTGTTTACTAGCTTCCAGTATTCTGTAGGACATTCTAAATTTCATGTAGTCCCATTTATTTTACTTTTTGGACTATTTTCTGTGTTATTGGAGTCCTCTTCCAAAAGTTCTTAAGTACACCTTTAACTTCCAGTGTATTGCCTATATTTTCCTCTAGAATTTTCAGCATTTCTGGCTGTATAGGCAAGTTTTAATTTATTTTGCATTGATCTTTGGTCAGGTTGAGAGGTGTGGGTCTAATTACATTCCTCTGCAGGTGGACATACAGTTTTGCCAGCACCATCTGTTGGCATCACAGTCTTTTGTCCCAGTTCAGTTTTTTAGATGTATACTAATACTCTTACCCCTTCTTTCATCTGAATTTCCTTTGTCCCTTGCTATGTCCTTCACTTTTTCTATGAATTTTAACATCTATTTAAGCTTCTTATGCAACCAAAAGGCCCTGAGTATACTCAGGCTAATGTATGTAAACACTACTCTGTGTCAATGAGTTAATTTATTTCTCCTTCTATGACCATAATTGAAATGAGGTCAGGGATTATGTCTCATCTTCCTCTCGTTCTTCTAATTTTTACTGGTATTTTCCACAACTCCTATATACAGAGGAAATGTTTACTTGAAAGTAACCATAGATAAAGCATCTGTCACCTGACTAAAAGACTCCCAAGGGTCCGAGGAAACATACACATTCAGTTAAGTAGATAATAACAGATGCAGCAAGAATTCTGAACTTACACTCTAGTCCTCTAAGTTATTAGCTTCTGAAAAAATGTTCACTGTTCAGATTCTTGTTTCTGAAATAGGGATGATAATAGTGTCTAAAATGTGTTCCTCACAGAGTCACCATGGGGAGCAAATGGAGTGAATATAATGTTTTGTTCCAGGCAACCAGGATTCCCATGTCACAAGTGCTAGGGGCAGAACAGAATGGGATTACTAAATGACAATATGCTTTAGAAGTTGTAACATGCTGAGAATATGACATGGGTTATTAGCAATAATCATTGTAATGATAATAATTACACATGGAACCTCCTGTGCCTTCCAATACACATATGTATCTATAATTTGACTTTAACAATGAATATCTCCTGACACCTCCCTCTCATCAACCAAACAAAAGTAGTGTTAGGTAGCAACAGTTTGGGGATGTCTTCCTGATAGGCTCTTGCTGGCTGACACTACTAATGTAGCACTGGAGTGAAGAAGAGTGAGAAAGAATCCTCTGCAGATAGGGTTCCTGGCAGCCCTCTTTGCATTGCCTTGACATGAAGTGAATACTATTCCTCTGACAAATGTTCTACTAAGCAGGGATTATGGTCCCAAGAATCCTGTGTCATGTAAAGGCATGAACAAGATATGCCTTGGGAGAATGAATGCAAGTCATTAAAGATCAGCTTTTCAATTAATTAAATGGTGGAGGCTGGGTCCAATATAACCAGGAGATATTGAGAGTAGATAGAACAGCTTGTCAGAGTTAGATGCCCAAGAACTTTAAATGCTTACTGTCTGGGTCTTATCTCCACATAAGACAATATGTTCAAAGTCAATTAAAAATATTAGCCTTAAGAGATTAGAAATAATTAATAATAGAGCATTTATTTTGTATTGGTGCTTCTGTTGAGAAAGTGTGAATTCTTCAGACTTGACTTGTGAGGTTTCTGATGTCCTCCATTTCCTTTGCGTATTTTGGAGTTAGTTGGGATATATGTGTGTTTTCTCCTAGAGTCACATAATGAACAAAGCTGTAGTAGTTTCTGTGAGGAGCAGATTCTTTTGTGTCTGTCTGTTCATTATCCGGATAATGATATTCTTTCTGCATAGCTCTTCTCTCTGGTGCATACTTTAAATTGGTTAACTCATATGATAGTGTACTGAGAAGAATTGTTTCAGAAATAATGAAACTGTGACCAGGAGTGAATGACTCAGGCCTGGCTGCTTCCAGTCTTTTTTGAAGATGGCTAAGGAAGAACCATTAGGCCAAAGAAATTATATTTGTTTCTCTAAAGGTGGTAAGTACAATTAGAGAGGACCTGGAAACAAGCATACTGGATGTCACTTTGAGAAACTATCTATTTCACTTAATTCATCTTTTTTGTTACAACAGATTTCACTCTCAGTAAAGCAAATAAACAAGAGAAATCCCGTACTATTCTTAGGCACCTCCTCTGTTTTTGAGTGCAAGCTGAACTTGATATTGGAGAGTATTGATTTGGGGGCTGTAGTTCATGTTCTGTTCTCCTTTCTTTTAGGCTAACCATATATGCTGAGTGTCCTATGCACTTGAAGGATTTTCCCATGGATGTGGATACCTGTCCGCTCAAGTTTGGAAGCTGTATGTATTTTCTGAGCTCGGTTTATCTGAAGTTCTTCCGAAGATATGTAATGGATCCCATTTTATTTCCGAGAGGTTTTCAATGCTGACTTTAATCCTCACCTGTATGAAGTGGGCCAGGAGATCAGGATCAAGTGGTACTAACTGATCAAAAGGGAGAGACTTTGCTTTTAACAGTTTTCCATGTAAGCAACAAACCTTATTTCATTATTGCACACTAATTCTTGCCATTAGATGAAAACTAATGTTTCTTAAATTGTGGACTGTGAGGTTTGGCTTACGAGGATGAGAAAGAACTTTGTCAGGATTGTGCCAGAAGCAGTTTGCGTGTGAGGCTTGCTGCATTCTGCTTGCCTGTGTCCTGGAAACCTGTGCAGGATTGCTTTACATAAAGAAGACTGGTGTGACCAGATGGAGATGGCACAGAAATAAAGATCTTTGAGGCAAAACTGCTGCCTGTTCACCTGCAATTGTTTGAAAGATGACAACCACTGAGATTGGGCCTGCTGGTCTGCATTAGAACAACAGGAAAAATGCGGACTTTTGAGTAAGGGGCCTGAATGCTTTGATACCTCCTGGATTAACAAATTGGTAGCCCCCCAGTGTGGGGGGGGAAACAAACAAAGAAAAAAATAAACAAAAACAAACAAAAAAGGTTAAAAGGAAATAGACCTGCAAGGGAGCAGGGGCAGGAGGTGGGGCAGATTCACCTGGGAGATGGGGGGGTGGGGGCTGGACTTTGGAGGATAAACCCTGGTGGGTGGGTGGGATTAAAAATATAAGTAAAGGAAAAAAAAGAAAAAGAAGAAAAAAAGAAAGAAAGAAAAAGAAAAAAGTTGAAAAGGAAAGACACCCAAGGGTCTGGGAGGGAAGGGTAAAACAAGAGGCGCAGGGGGCAGGAGGGACAGGGAAGAAACCCGAGGGCAGCCTGCAGAGGCTGGCAGCCTCAGGCAGGCTGAAGCTGCTCCAGCACGGCCTTCGGCTCTGGACAACTCACAGCCTCTGGTGAGAACTGGTCCTCATTGGCATCTTCCAGTTGTGAGGATTCTGTGCCTGGAGTTGTCTGGAGCTCAGCAAGTGGCCAAAGCTTATGTCCACGACCCAGATCCCTGCTGAAAATCCTGACCCTTGTACATGGCGTGTTTGCTCTTCTTTTCATTTTATTTAAATGTTTAATTCAGGTGCCTTAACATTTTAAATTTATACAAAATAGTCCACTGAATACATAGATACACTTTGATATTCCTAGCTGTGTATCTCCATATGGGGGAATGGATATTTAAGTTGATAATTATACTTAATTCTACAGTGAGTACCATAATGAAAGTTTCTGCCTTTAGCCTTTTTAAATTACTTGTTGTAGGTGGCTGTCAGGTACATTGCAGGACATTTAGACATACCCCTGGTGTCTTTGCACCGGATGCCAGGAGCACCTTCACCATTGTGGCTAATAAAAGCATTTGCAGTTCTTGCCACATATCTTTTGAGGATCATATCACCTTCAGCTGACTATCACTTCCTCAAACTATATTTGCTCTTGAGTTCTATCATTTCTTTGTGATGTAAGTTCAGGATCAGAATTTATGAGTCAAATAAAAGCCTTTGTGTGGTTCTAGATGTATTATTGCCAATGAGCCTTTTGACACGCAAGAATTTCCAGTTACATAAGACAATGTGCATCTGGTTTTATGTGGGTACTGAGAAATTGAGCCCCAGGCATGCTGACTTTGCAAGCAAGTGCCATTAACCACTGAGCCATATCCCCAGCCCAAAATTTAGATAAGACAATATCTGAAATTTTCATTGTCTTATTTTTTGATTTCCCAGTTGCTTGGGATTAATTCGGAAGTTTGGAAAGTATGACTTTAGAATGCAGGAATGATACACCTAAAATGCACTCTAATATCTGCTTCATGAATTTAACTATGCTTCTTGTTGCTGAATATCTTTATTCACCTACTTTGTAAGATATTCAATTATAAACTTAAGATACAATGCCTCATACTACTGCATTCTTGATAAGGAGATATTTGTCCACTATATAAAATGTAATCTCTCTTCTTCACACTTACTGTAACACACCATAACCAGCTTTTTTCACCTTTCCACTTATAGAACAAAAATACCATTGACCAATGCTCTTCTGTGTGCAATGTCTAAGCAAGAAAGACTGGCAGGTTTAATTGATATAGGGTTGTGTTTAGACTTAAAAAATTACACAATATATCTTCTGAACCTGTTTTCTCATCTTCATGGTGAAATATACTGAAGAGAAAAGTTGGGCTCCTTCAAGGAAAGAATGAGGTCAATGAGGAGCCATAACTTTTGGGCCTCCTAAATGCTCTGACTTGTTACTGTTGAAATGCTAGAAAGTAACTGGGGAGAAGCAAAGACCAACTTTAACAGCAATACAAAACACGAGTTTCTTTACTAGCTCAAAATCTAAAATCATTCAGAAATGCATTCTTTAACTAAATATTTGCTATCCCAGAAAGTACATATAAGGCTCAATGGAATTTAAATTATTAGTAATTATCAAAATAAATTGTATTCAAAGTGGTTTAACAAGTCTTCTATTTTATAAATTTTCTTCATATTAACTTTTTTCATTAGATAAGAATTTTGATGCCAAAGTTTATGGTCTCAGCTAAAATTCCATTTTTGAAGATTGGTATAATTTAAATATGAGATGTCTCTTTAACACAACTACAAATTGTAGCAAAATAGACTTTTAACCTACAATATTTCATTTTTAAAAGAATATGCACAGTATAATAACAAAACAATCTTCTTGAATCTTCTCTTGTGATGTGATTTCTGCCCTGAAATGATCACTTGTCTTCATTTTGCCAAGATAATTTCCCCAGAAGGATACCAAAAGAGCAACAATTGCTACCTTCAACAAATATTCTAGTGGATATAATTTCATGAAGGCAGCTTCCACACCAGACAGTGGGTTGTTATTCAAAGGAAATTCATCCTTTAGTCTTTCATTTTGTTTTCAAAAGCTGAGTCAAACAGTTGAATCAGACAACCTATAGAGTTTTGCTTATGAACAAATTGAAAGCTGAAAACTGTGACTAATGATTCACATACCTGACCATTAACCTGAACAATGTTACTGGCTTGCATCCCACCACTGTACACGGATTCAGAATGTAATTATAGAATATAGGCATTTATACAAGGGAAAATGTGCATGGGATGTAAGTGCTACGTTACCTAGAGAAATCGTCGAGTGGATGACGATGTTAAAAGAAAGCAGGGAAGACCTCTGTTTATTGGATGGTTTGAATGCTAACAGAGGTACAGAGGAGTGTGAAGTTATTTAGTAGTTCTCATTACATCCCCATTTTATGCAGCACCAGGATTGGTGTGATTAGCCATAGTTCCCTTTCCATTCTACCAGCTGGAAAAACATGGTAAAGAAGTTTAAAAATCTAAGAAGTATTTCAGAGAATTCTATTGAAAGAAAGGTAACACTTTCCATTCTACCAGCTGGAAAAACATGGTAAAGAAGTTTAAAAATCTAAGAAGTATTTCAGAGAATTCTATTGAAAGAAAGGTAACACAAAATACTAAATATCAATTTTTCTCTGTAAATAAAGACCATCTGGTTGATTGGAAATTGCTTGCTACTCACTTTTTGGTCTTGAGACAAGGTCTCACTACACAGCTCGGGCTGACCTGAAAATCAATTTTCATCTAAAGTGGCCTTGAACTCGCTATCCTCCTTTCACTACCCCTCTAATGCTGTGTGATTCTAGATGTGTAGCTCTAAGTTTGGCCACTTTTTTTCTTTTAAATTCCATATCAAGTTTTATACTAGAGAAACCACTGTCTAAGATAAGATATTTGATGATGGGAAAGTGTGCTGTTATCACATTTGAAAAATTATTTTTCATAATACGTGTACTGACCTAATAGTGCAACAGCGACTGTAGGCAGTGAGTATTTTGGCTTAGCTTATTTTAAGAATTCCACATCTTGAAATTAAGCACTCGTGGGATTCTACCTGTTTAGTAACATTTAGAATAAAATTAAATTAGGGGGACTGGAAAGATTGTTCAGGGGTTAAAGGCACTTGCTTGAAAAAAAACTTCTGGCCAGGGTTCCGTTCCTTAGGACCCACATAAAGCCAGATTCACAAAGTGAATCTGCATCTGGAGTTCATTTGCAGTGGCAAGAGGCCCTTGCATGTGCACACAATTCTCTCTCTGTGTCTCTCTCTCTGTCTCTCTCTCCCTTTGCTAATAAATAAATAAAAAATAAAGAGAGCAGGAGAGCAGGAAAAAAAGGTTGGCATGTTTCTATAGAAGAGTTTAAGAATATCCTTCCCTTTTTCTAGGCAGTTCCAGGAAATCAGAAGAGAAGATATTAGCACATTGCTTTGTATACATTTTGGAATCTTTCACTTAACTTAAGATAGTGTTTCAGTATGTTAGCCAGCCTGGACTGGAACCTTCTGAGCATTTTAATTATAAGCATTCCAAGCATTCATGACCATGCCTGATTTGGAATGCTCAAACATGTGAAAATATGGGAGACATTTTTCATTCTAAACACCACAAGGATCAACATACTTCACACATAAGTAACTGAGGGCTTCACCAATACCTGTCAGTATAAGGCAGAAGTTCCTGTCAATCCCATAATGCAACACATTTTGCAAAGTTTTAAATTATCATATAAACTGCTTTGTCGTGCTATAATTTAATAAATATTTGTCATTCTGTACTATAGGGTTCTCACCAATGGATGAAACCATTCTCCCATAGAAACTTTTGGGATAGACCATCACTTCTTCCTACAGATCTTATCCAAAGGTTACAATTGTTTGAAAGAGCTGAATTCAGTATATAAAGCAAGGATTACAGTATCTGTTTCCAGTAAAAGATTTTGGCATTCAGTTTGACATATAGCTAAAATTGATGAAAACTTGTCAAAGAATTTTAATGTTTTCCTACATTTAAAGGAGAAAAATGGCATTACTTCTTTCTTAATTTCATACTCCATGACATTACCAAAGCATAATTTCTAAAAAGTGAAACAAAAAGTCAGTAACCAGCTTATTTAGAGCACTGAGTTTTCTAATTCAGTCACATATAAGGAACTAATAGTAGGTCAGCATCTTTGCTGTATTGGCAACAGAGCCTCTGAGTCCCAGATTTCACTCCCAATGTGAGATTTACACAGCTCAGCAGCCATTGCAATACACTTCTTTTTGCATTTCTATTTGAACAAGTGCTTGGATAAATGCTTTGATATCACTGCTCAAAATAAAGAGTGCTGCAAAACTCAACTGCAAAGATTTATTTAGCATTCTGTGCACATAAACCTGCAAAGCCAGTACATTTCCAACATTATTTTATAGCATGAGCCTTCATTTTAAGAAAATACTTTGGTCCTCTCAGCAGCTTGCTCTCAGTGGATTATTTCACATTTTCCATCAGTAGTTAGGGCACTCTGTCTTTACTTCCAATGTCATTTGATTCATTTGTTCCAAGGATGTCTGTCATTACAGTAAGAAAAACTTTTGTTCCATGAGAAATGTGCTTATACTCCTCCAGTGATGACACTACTGCTCCTTAACAAAGAATAGCCATCGACTGGTCATTAATCTACACTTGAGACATACTGGAACACATACTCACTAAAACACCTATTTTTTTGGACCTCTGGATTATACCTACCCCAGAGCTATCTACTTAAATTGTGGGGACCAGTTCAAAATAAAACAAAGAAACCGGTTCATAACTAAGAATTTCAAAGTAGTAGAAATCAAATTCCAAGCTTTTATAAATGCAAGGTTCAGTGTGACTGTATGGATTATATTATAGACCTGATTATAAAAGGAAGTTTACTTTTACAATTTTTATTTGAAAAACAAACATTTATATTTTGTAATGATAGAAACAAAGGCTCAGTGAAATGAAGAATACATAAAAAATACACAGCTGTGAAGTTGTAGAACTAGGTCTATCTGACTGAGAGTTTTGTCTTCCTTACCCCACTCGAGAGGTTAACAAGTAATAACCCACAGACCAATTCTGATCTACAAGTTAATAATGTTTCGGTTTACCTAGGTCTGGGACATGTACAAGACTCTAGATTCTCTCCTGATAACTGAAAAGAAAAGAAATAAGTCGTAGCACTGACAAGGGCAGCTGGATCATAATATTCCAAGGCCTGTCCTTCATAACACTACTCCTCCAACAAGGCTTTACCTTCCGAAGGCACTACCAGATGAGAGAATAAGTGTGAGGCTTAGTCATTAGCGCATGAAGCTATGGGGGACATTTTACATTCAAATCACCACACAATTCCATTGAGCCAGTGAGCATTCATTCACTAGAAGGAAAAATTCAGTGTATGCTTATATATTTAATTGGAAATTTCCTTATCTTACTTTGAGATGTATCAAAAAGTACTAAACCTGGTGGCTGAAACCAAATATAATTAATTATTTCAATGTTTTAGTCTTTTAAAAAATATTTTATTAGCTGGGCGTGGTGGCTCACACCTTTAATCCCAGCGCTCGGGAGGCAGAGGTAGGAGGATCGCCGTGAGTTCGAGGCCAGCCTGAGACTACAGAATGAATTCCAGGTCAGCCTGGGATAGAGCGAGACCCTACCTCGAAAAACCAAATATATATTTCCAAGCAGAGAAAGACCAACAGAGAGACAGGGTCTATGAACTCTAGATGCATGCTCCACTTTGTGCATCTGGCTTTATGTGGGTACTCAGGAATCAAACCCAGGACTTTAGGCTTTGAAGGTAAATGCCTTAACCACTAAGCCATCTCTCCAGCCCCAGTTTTAGAGTCTTATAAGTATGAAACCTATGTCTCAATAAGGTTGGTGAGGGAGAATTTTTAAAATTATCTTTATTATGAATAAGTATATACACTGAATGAGCAAATCTTGTGACTGTGTCCCAGTTTCCCTCCTCTCTGTCCCCTACATGCTACTTTCCTAATTTCAGTTAGATGGCTAGCAATTTTTGGCATCTAGAAACATCACCTCACTTTGTGTATACATTCAAATTATGTTCTCCATGAGTGTAACTTTATTTCAAATTATAATGTCCCCCTTTTGCCAATATCATCAGAAATATAGGATTAGGATCATCACATTTTAATGTGATTTTCTGAAAATATACTGTTTCTTGATAAGGAAATGTTCGCAGATACTGGGGTGGAAGACTCCAATGTATTTTAACGTATTTAGAGTAAGCTATAATCAATCCATAGTGTGATGGTTAGGTTTTGTTGTCAACTTGATCTTTTTAATTATCTTGGGTGGGTCTCTGAGGATGTTCACAAGAAAGCAGCCTGTCAGTAGGGGGCAGGATGTAAAGAAGTTCAAAGAAGCTGGAAGTAAACATCCTTTCCTGTGTGGGCAGTGCAGGAAGGAAATTCCAGGGACTCAGGAAGCCATTAAGTCTGGGGAAGGGTTGTAAGACCCCACACTAAAGCTATTTAAAGGGGAAGAGATTCTCTCCCTGTTCTGTGTGTGTGGTGTAGGTGATGGGTTTTTCTCTCTGCCTGGACATGTGAAAGAGGGCCAGTCTCTTTCACTGTTATGGAACTTCCCATGGATCCATAGCTTGAATAAATCATTTCCTCCCAAAAACTGTGCCTGGTTTGAAGATTCATCCCAGCGGTATGTGGCTGACTGCAACACACAGGGTTTAAACTGTGAAAAGCTATCCTCTCCCCACAAACTCCTCAGCATTTGTTGTCATTTGTTTTCTTAATGATAGTCATTCTGACTGAGTGCATTGAGATGAAATCTTAAAACAGGCTTAATTTGAATATCCCTGATGGCTAAGAATGTTGAACAATTTAAAAATATTTTTTTAACTATAGCTCTTTTTGAGAATTGGCCTTTCAGTTTATTTTAGTTTATTATTGATTGGAAGACTCAGTGTGTGTGTGTGTGTGTGTGTGTGTGTGTGTGTGTGTGTGTGTGTGTGCATGTAACTTTTTCCTAAAGGAAGGTTATGTATAACTAGATAATTTTAAAGCAATTATCAAATAAGTAGAATACTTTAACCAGTTCAATTGTTTTTCTTTAATTTTAAATCTAGTGCAACAACATCTTTCTATTGCTAAGATGTGTTTATCAAGACATTAATTTTCATTACAATTAAGTTCTTATGTTTGCCTCTTTCTAACATAAGGCTAACTCTTCAAAAATTGGAACTATCACACACACAATAATGCACTCATTTCTGATGCAAACATATATTGAATACTTACTAATTCTACTTTGGGAAAATCTACTGTTCATATGTTTTCATTCATAAAATGTTGGGATGAGGAAAGCAAATTATTTCTTAGATGGAATGTTGTATTCATCCTTGGGTTAAGAAGAAAGCAAATATAATGGGAAATTGCATAATAAAAACAAATAGGATGCCCAAATGTCATAAGTTTATGTATATTATATATAAGAGATATTATGAACCAGAGCTAAATTATTCTACAAAATGAAGAGTTTAGAACAAAATATTTCAGTTATTTTTAGCCATAAACTTACACTGCATGTTAATTATGACATCTAATACTTGATGGCTCTACTGGGAAAAAAGGAGCATTTTAATTGTATACCCATATTAATATTTGGGAAAGTCATTATAGAGTAACTACCATGTAATTCTATGTAGTGCACTTATTTTTCTGTTGTATTTCCCTTTCACAGACTGTAGGAGGCAACGTGTTCCATAGCAACACTTGTGATGTTACAACTCATCATTTATGGGTTAGCTTCTCAGAGAGTCAGACTCTTTCATCTTAACTTCTCCAGCTGCAATTTACTCTATTGCCACAGTAAGATAAAAAGCAAAAACAGCAAGCCATTAATATTAGGGAAACCTCCTTGATATTTCTTGCTTTTATGTTCAAAAGAAAATTTTCTGTATCAGCTCTATTCTGTACCTTTTTGCTTCATTTACACATCTAATTTGATTAAATATTGCATAATGAGTCGCAAATCAAATAGTATTTTTGTGCCTTCATTTTGACAATGGCAATTTTATACATTGGAAATATTTACTCATTTTCCATAGATTTTTATTTGAGGTTTATAAGAGTAAACCACAGATAATGAAAATCTACATGCCTAATTCTTTGAATTATTTAACCACTGATCATTTAAATTTCTTCTTCTATCCAGGATTATAAAGACATCAACATTGGCTTTTTGATGTTTATTCTCTTTATTATAGATGTTCTGAAGAATGAGAAAAATGGACAAGTTATTTTTAGATCAATATTGCTAATTCTGAAAACACTACAAAGAAAATATGTCTGAGAAATTGGAGACCATAGCTTCTTTAAAATAATAACTTCCAAATAAAAACAATAACAAATTACATGTATATGGTGTTCTTTACTCCATAAGGGAGTTATCTGATATTATAATAAGAATAAATGAGCAAATTAAATTTTAAAAATATACTTATATTAAAAATGTACTTACCAATATGGAAAAATTCCGTATCAAATACATAACATTTTTTATGTTTCTCTTGTCTCCCTGTTCTCAGGGCCAAATAGACACCTACTGTGTTGATTAATTAGTACTCAGTCACATTATTAACATTTTTTTTCATCTGACAATTTGTACAACTTAAGCTGAATGTTAAAGTGACAAATGAGGCTTTGAGTACATTCTCCAAATAGCTAGTTTATGAACCATTTCTACTTATTCTTGTTCAGGTACTTGAACTTCTAACAAATCTGTGTTACTAAATAATCTGAAGTATCACCTTGCTTTATGCTTGAAGAATAAAATATATGTTGATACTGCATTAGGCAAGGATTTTCTATACTTTGTTCTCCAGTTTAAAGTTCTAATAAGTGACTTAAGGTAATGTTTAAAACAAAGAAAGTTGAGGATATTATCTATGGACTTTTTTATGTGTCTGTATGTGTGTGTAGTAAGTGTGGGGTGGCTAAAATGAGAAGTTATGTCAATCAAAAAGTCTCCTAAACTTCTTTGTTTATTCCCTTAGATCTATGCTGCTCTCTTTACCAGAGTATCTGTTTTTTACAGAGGGATGACAAGGTCAGGGAGACCCAAGTCCCATCACTATGACAATAAAAGAAAACCAACAGCCTAACATAAGATGAATCATGTCTATCACATCTACCAGGGTCCAGGAGGAAGTAGCAATTTAAACTTGAGAGCTACATTCACTGATAGCCTGATAATTTCCTCCAGGGAGATGATGGTAGACACTGAAGAGATTCAAAACTCACCAAAGCAGAAATTCAGAGAATGCAGAGAGTTCAACACTAGAGGAGACTTATTACACTCATGCCAGGGCTCAGGGATCTTTGTGGAAGAAGGGGCAAGAAAAGCAGTAAGAAGGTGTATCCTGAGATATTGTTCTCCCACTGAGACTGACTGGTACATTTATGACCCCACAGTGAATACCCACAACCCTTGTAAGGAGGGCTCAGAGTGAAATGGTGGTGGAAAAAGTGGATATAGAAGTATATCACCATGGGGATATGACCCTTATTCAATATTTTCATACTATAAAGTTCATAATAATAAAATATTCATAAAGCAAAGCAGTTGGGATAACCCACAAGTGACTCATGAGATGAGGACTCTTCACATTCCCCCATAGAAAGAAGGATGTAGAAAATGTCATAAGACATCCACTGGAGATTTCAGGTGCCCCACTGTACCAGCTTTTATGCAAGAAAACTTGAGATCACATGACCTCACAGCGAGCTAGAATTCATAGAAGTGAAAACATTGCCCCGCTCAGCAATAATCCACAATGGGGGAAGAAAAAAGAAGAGAAAGAAAAACTGTCTATCTCTGGTGCAGTTCATAACCCCTAACATATGGACAGATCCAGTATGCACACTGAGGAAGTACCCCAGTGGGTAGGGGACAGAGAAGAGGGAAACGGGACACATTCACAAGATTTGCTCATACAATGTATATACTTATTCATAATAAAGATATTAAAAATAAAAATAAATAAACCCTTTCCTCCCCCCCCCCCAAAAAAAAGATAATGGTACAATAAGTT
>PVHP010011307.1:0-45515 GCA_004024765.1 Zapus hudsonius | reverse complement strand
CTTCTCCTTCTCCTTCTCCTCCTTCTTCTCCTTCTCCTTCTCCTTCTCCTCCTTCTTCTCCTTCTTCTTCTCCTTCTCCTTCTTCTCCTTCTCCTTCTCCTCCTCCTCCTCCTCCTTCTCCTTCTCCTTCTTCTTCTTCTTCTTCTTCTTCTTCTTCTTCTTCTTCTTCTTCTTCTTCTTCTTCTTCTTTCCTTTTTCTTTTCTTTTTTGTTTCGAGGCAGAGTTTCACTCTAGCCCATGTTGACCTGGAACCCACTCTGTAGCCCCAGGCTGGCCTCAAACTCACAGTAAACCTCCCTAGTGCTGGGATTAAAGGCATGTGCCACCACATCCAGACTTCATGTAACATTTTTTTTCTTATAATAAAGCTCAAGTCAGCAACTCAAACAGTGGTTTTCAAAAATCAAACATTCTAATGTAATGCAAGCCAAAGATACACTAATTTGATACAGGCTGAGGAATGACTGTAGGGAAATATTAAAAGTGTTTTTTTCCTAAAACTAGACAATTGTGTCTCTATAAGAGCAGAAACCATGCATATTCAGTAAAAAAACAAAAAAGGAATGATAACACTGTAATTCCCAGCATCAGTCTGACTGAGATGTTCAGTAGCACGTGTCAACCCTGTGTGGTTGAAGGCATATACAGTGCCAAGTGCTCAGGCCGTGTGTTCAGAACCAAGGCTGCAGTGAAGGTGCTTGATGCAACACGGGCGCGTGCTGCCAGACACAGCAACATTGCCTCATTTCTTACAAGCCTCACATTCATGAGGAGACCTCACACTGGGTTGTGACTCACAGTTTAAGAAGCTTGGGTCCAGAAGAAACTAAGACCATTGCTGAGGGTGTGTGACATTTGAAAGTTCATCTTCCTTTTCTCTTCTTGAGACAGAACCTGGCTATGTAGTTAAGGCAGGCCTGGAGCTCCACAATTCTTGTGCCTCAGCCACTCAAGTGCAGGGATTTCAGACGTGTGCCACCCAACCCAGCTCTACCCTATTTTAAATAATGGTATTTTCTTCACCCTTATTCTTTGGTTAGTAGCTCTCATGAAAATGTTTGTGGACCTTTGGCTCAATGGTTATTTTCAACGAATAATGTAACCATATAAAAATTATCTGTGGCACAAACATAAGGAGTTTTGTCTAGATCTCTTTAGGAAGCTGGGGATTGAACCCAGGGCCTTATGCATACTAAGTAAGGGCTTTACCACTGAGCTACATCCCCTACCCTGTTTGTGCAGATTTCTACCGTACTACAAGTATTGACTTCCACATGCACAAATACAGAGGCTCTGTTTTAATAGTTAAGATTTCATTACTGACTTTTGGGTAAGCCACTAAGGTTGATAATTGCTTTGCCAATTTAAATTATAATCTTGTGGAATTTTTGTGAATACAGCAAAAAAGCTTAAACAAATGATAGCAATATTACCTCATTTTTATACATGAAAATTGCCTCAAAAGGCAGGAGAATAATTTAATCAATTTTTATTTTTTGATACATTCTGAGTGTCCTTCGTGACTATTGCCATCTCCCCGGTATAGGGTGTCAGGTTTGCCATGTTTTACTTGATTTACTCGGCAGTTCCTCACTGGTTTTGCCTGGACCCTGGTGCAAGAGTTGGCTCATTTCATGATAAGGAATCCGCTGTCTTTTCTTGTCATGTTGATGGATTTTGGTGCCTTCTGTAAAAGAGAAGACAGATTTTCCAAAGGAGAGTGAGAGTGGATGGGTTAATGGGGATGGGGAGAGTTAACTAAGAGATTTTGATGGTGTATCAGGAGTATAATTTTAGATATCAACTGGGAATGTAGCTCAGTGGTGAAGTGCTGACCTACCCTGTAGGTTTAATCCTTACTCTTCTGAGAGATAGAGATAGAGAGAGAGAGAGAGAGAGAGAGAGAGCACACCCAGCCTAATTAATTTAATGTCTGACATTTACCAAAGTTCCAGTAAATGGTTGCTGAACAATTTGGTAGTCAAAAGGATATTTAAAATAACATTGATAAAAAAAATCTTCCTCTCTCTTTCTTTGCTCATTCATATATATATATATATATATATATATATATATATATATATATGTAAGTTTTAAAAAGGGATGTTGGGAAGATGACTCAGCTGTTAAAGGTGCCTGCTTGCAAAGCCTGCCAGCCCAGGTTTGATTCCCAGTACCCATGTACAGTCAGATGAACAAAGTGGCACCTGCACCTGGAGTTTGTTTGCAGTGGCAAGAGGCCCTGGCATACCCATTCTCTCCCTCCCTCCCTCCCTCTCTCTTTTTCTTCCCTCAAATAAATGCATGAAATATTTTTAAATGTTCATGAAAGATAAATATGTTATTCTGACGAGTGAATATATTATCATCTATTGTTACATGAAATGATATAATATTGAATTATTTTAATCACCTATATCCTTGTGGATTTGGGTTTTTCATTGAATTCTATCAAGTCTCAAAAAAAGTGCAGGTTAACATCTAATAAAAATACTTTTAGCTCAGTAAGTTACCCATTATGTGGTTACACGTGCCAGATGAAGGCTTTTTATTAGAGATGGATGGTTTGTATTTATTTTTTCTTGTTTTCTCCCAGGTCTTGCTTTGAACTTTATTTTTGAAAACAGCTTTAAGCCAGAAGCAGGGTCAAGAAGTGGAGTTTCCAAAATTGGCATTTTAATCACGGATGGAAAATCCCAAGATGATGTTATTCCGCCATCTAGAAACCTTCGTGAGTCAGGAGTAGAGCTGTTTGCCATAGGTATGATTTTGTTGGTTGTTTGTTTGATTGCTTTTCAGACAGATTCTTGTTGTGTAACCCAGGCTGGCCTTGAACTCATGATCTTTCCACCTCTGCCTTCTTTGTGTTGGGATTTCAGGTGTGTACCACCAAGTCCAGCTGCTCTGTGTCCCTTTGGATCTGTTTTCTGCTACTGGCCTATAGATATGAAGTGTGTAGTACAAAGTGCATGTTCTTGAAAGCCTGAGACCAGGACTTTCTTGTCCTGGTTCTAGCTCTGCACGCTGAGCCTAGATTCCTTGCATGTACAGTGACAGTAATGGGAGCTGTCACTTACCCTTCGGTGTCAGGAGCACTAGAGTGGATATGCAGCACAAAAGCATGAAGTGACATGTAAGGGTTAGGCTCATGTTCATGACCACTTAATTAGTCATAACTTTCTTTTTCTTGGTATGGATGTAGCATATGGTCTCTCTCTCTCTCTCTCTCTCTCTCTCTCTCTCTCTCTCTCTCTCTCTCTCTCTCTCTCTCTCTCACTGAGGCCAGAGGAAGACCACTGATACCACTTTCTTTTTCCATGAGACAAGGTCACCATTTTTGGTTAGACTTGTTGACCAGGGGGTTTAGGGATCCTCATGTTTCCTCCCCCCCTTCCCCCCCCCCCCGCAGCCCTGGGGTTACATATGTGTGACCATGTTCACCTCTTCACATGGGTGCTGGGGACTGAACTCGGGTCTGCATGATCGTGCACTTTGACCCCCTGAGCCATCTTGCCAGCCCTCAGACTTTCTCTTTACAGTTGTTTCAGCTATCATGTTTCTAGTTGTACAAGAAGGAACCATTTCTTTTTAAAGAATTAGAATCCTGATGATGATTAAAGATGGATATTACTGATTTGAAACCAACCTTGTAAACTATATCATTTTGTGGTTAAAAACTGTACATGACACACACCCAGAATAACTACAAAATATTTACAGGGTGTGACTTTGCTCTTGATTAAACATTAGCATTTTCTTTGGAGAGAGGAGTCTTTATTTAGTCAAGACCAACAAACTTCCTCAGCAGAAAAAAAAAATAGTCTGATTCCCAAGCAATACAAATCAAAATGTCAGAGCAAATTCCCCAATAGGATTCTGAAGACATTTAAAATCTGTTGTTAGGAATGGTCCATTTCCTTATGTTTTAAATGTTCAATTATTCTTTTTGTTATCAATCTTCAGTCCAATGAAGACACATTTCTCTTCTTGCATTTGTTAAGAATATGGTGCAATCTTTTCTCCGGGAATTTGGAGTTCTCTGCCAATTAGGAGAGGCAACACTGGGTACAGTACAGAAACAGATTCCAAGGTTCTGTTTTAGTTTTACTAAACTGAAGTGTCTAGAGAGAATAGGCCTAGAAATCTGTATTTTAAAAATGTGTCCATATCTGAACTTTGAAAACATTCTCTGGGGTTGAAGACTACCAATGAACTCATTAGAGTTTGCATGTTGGTAAGTTTCCCAACCTGTGGATCTATTTCATGAGAGCAAATTGCTGATTAGTCTTTTGTTTTTCAGAACTCAATTTTTTAAAAATTGGTAAATTTTTAAACGTTTTTATTGGCTTAAAATTATATATGTTAACACAACAATATGCTCAGTATCATAGGTTCTTAGATAAAGCCATTGAATCCAGGATGACATTCCCTTTTATGTATTAGTTATTCTCCCCCCCATGACTCTTACATTCTTTCTGCCCCCTCTTCTGCAAATTTCCCTGAGCACGAGTTACATCCTATCTGACTCGAGTTGCAGAAACCATGGCAATGGCTCTCGCTGCTCTTTCTTTTCCTTATTCCTGAAGCGTCTCTAAAGAGTGAGTGAGTCACTAGAGAGTGAGATTCCACTTTCCTCATCTCTCATTCCTATTACTTCACTCAGCACTTGACTCTTAACTGGTGCCCAGTAAATGATCTGATAGTCTAAATGAGTTCTTTTGATTTTATTTCATTTTATTCGTATTTTTAAAAGATTGCTGAGATAGCGATGTTCCCCTTCGTACTAGAAATAAAAACTGTTCATGAAAGGTACATGTAAGAGAAGCATATTGTTTTTGTTCAAATAAGTGGAGGCTTTAATCATGTAGCGATGCAATTGTGACTGCTACAGTTTTCTTTGACAGAAGAAAGAGCAAAATAAATGCAAGGGAGGAATTAAAATGCACTGTATTCAAACTTCAGTGTGTTTATACCATAGTTATTCTATATGCACGCCTTTGTAGAAGGGAAGGTGGGGGTACATCTCAGGGGTGTGCATTCCGCTTTCTAAGAGCCGATTGTGCGCATCTCATTGCAACCTGCATCTTGTGAGCTCGCCTTGGTAGTTTGACACAAGTCCGACTTGGGTATTCTGCTATGGAGTCAGCAAGCACTGCCCATCGGAGCAGAAAGCTCTGTTAAATCTTTACCTCATTTACCAGCTCACTCCTGAAATTAGGACAATAGACTAAAGGACTCTAACCCTATGGTCCCTTGGGCCCAGAAGACAAGTGTGAAATGTGGTCCTGGGAATTGATTTGATTACACCCCACATCCACATTTATTACCCCGAAGTTAAACAGTGCATCTTTCAGAGCTGTCAATGAAGGAAAAAAAATTCCTTTGACCCATTCTTAGTGTTTGGACTCAAGTTGTGGGTTACAGAATGCTTCATTCAAGAAATACTTGGATGCATACTCTGTGCCAGGCATTGTGAGGGGCGCTGGGGCACGCAGATCACTAAAGTAGAAATCCTTACAGAACGAATTCTTTCCAACCATCACGACCACTTGCTCTAGTTTCCATGCAGCTGCAACAGTCAGACTATTTTATTCACAAAGCTGGCGGGGGGGGGGGGAGAGAAAGGATAGGGGAGAGAAAGAGAGAGAGAGAGAGAGAGAGAGAGAGAGAGAGAGAGAGAGAGAGAGAGAGAGAGAGAGAGAAGAGTCTTTCCTAGAATATTTTTATGAGTCCAAACTTGTCATCTTGACATGAGGAAGTTTTATTGCTTCAGCAGATATGTAGTGTTTTACTGATCCCACTGTGCATTCAAGAAGACCTGTAGGCAAGAGACATCAGAGGGCTACAGTTTATCTCTTCATCCAGTAAAGATAATCCCTGCGGAAGAGTTAAGCTAATGGGGATTTTGAGATATGTTTGCCCTCTATTCTCTGCTTTGTTAAGGATGAAGTATTTTTTTTAAAAAAAACAAAATTTAAGTGACTCAGCCAGATGTAATTTGAACTTCTCTGGAAATTACCTGGAAATCAACAGTATTTATTATCTTATAGCCTTCTAAAGCAAATCTTTAAAAGACAAAGAAGGCTTTGTTACCCAATATGTTGAGATTGGAAGATAAAGTCAGTTGGCTCAGCAGGCATCTAAGACTTAACACATTGCCCTGGGTCATATCTCTTCCTGACATCTAAAGGACATCCTTTTAATACCCTCAGATGATTGGAGTGACAGGGATTTATGAAGAAATCCTCCCTGTTTGCTGAGGCTCAGGGAAGAAAGATCTCCCTTTGCACACATAAAACCCAACCGTTTAGTTTTTTTCTTTTGACCTCTAATTTCCTTTACTCATTTCAACATGCCTTCTTCTGAAGGCAATGGGATACAATAGAATCCCCTTGACACCCTTTCTAGCTGTATATCCTCCAGCAAGTTCATTAACACTGTCTGCATGTGTATTTGTAAAGTAGCAGAAATAATAGTGTTTATGAAAATTAAATGTGTTAATGGCCATGAAACAGCACAGTTCTTGGTGCACCCACTGCTCCCGGCCTGCTATTTCATAGTTTTCCCAAACACTCAGCTTTGTGCTTGACTCATGGTGACAGAATTCAACAGATACTGTGGAAGGACCAGGACCTTATTTGAACCAGCAAAAATGGTAGAGCTTGCTAGATAGCAAGTTATATTTGAGTATGCTAAAAATCTCTACCCAGATTTCTCTTTGGTTTAGCACTATGTAACAATAATTATACATACACATAGACATACATTTATTCTAAGAGTATTTCTCAATTTTTTGAGAATAAGAATCTCACATTGTATTTCAGGCTGGCACAGAACTCATGACAATGCCCCTGCTTTGGCCTCATGACTTCTGAGGTTGCCAAGTGTGATTATCAATTTAAGTTAAACTTGTTATAGAGAATTTTAAACCTGAAGATTTGATAGAGTACTGGTTTAGTTCCTCTTGCTTCTGCAATGCGTTTTTCTTTCTTGTTTGCATGTGTGCTATGCATGCATGCATGGATATGTGTGAGTACACATGTATATGGGTGTGTGTGCACTTGTGTGTGTGTCTGTTTGTGATAGGTTGATATTGATTGCCCTCAGTTGACTCCATCTTACTTTTTAAGATGGGGTCTCTCACTGAACCTGGAGCTCATCCATTTGGCTGCTAGCCAGCAGGCCCCAGGGGTACCCTGTCCCTGCCTCATCAATGCTGGCATTACAGGTGCTCACTATCCTGCCCAGATTTTCTGTGATTGCTGGGCATGGGAACTCAGGTCCTCATGCTCACATGAATGAACCATCTCCCAACCACTTAAATATTTACATAGGACAGGAATTAGTGCCAGTAAGTTATTTTCCTGTTACTGTGCACACTGAGCAAAACAGTCTGACATGAAACATGCCTTTTTAAAGTAGCAAGTGTTTTCCATCAAATCCAAGTCCAAGTTCATCAGCAGGGGGAAGGGAATTGAACCCTTGGGAGATGAGAGTCTCAATTTACATGTGTCCAACACAGGCACATTCTTTCATTTTGCCCACTATATATATCCTTGTTATTAGTTTTTCTTTTTAAAATTAATATCTTTATTGTGAACAATTATATACACTATATGAGCAAATCTTGTCATAGTGCCCCCATTTCCTTCTTCTCTGTTCCCTACCTACTGGGGTCCCTCCTCGGTGAGCATATTGGATCTGTCCATAAGGTAGGGGGTTAGGAACTGCATCAGAGGTAGCCAGGTGTTTTTTTTTTTCTTCCCTGTTTGTGCATTGTTGCTGAGTTTATATAGTTTATATGGTTTATTAGAGCCAGAGCCATTGTTTTCTGTTTTATAGTAGGTATATGGCTTAGCTATATTTTTATTTCATCATCTTAACTTATTTATTCTTATGAGGCAGGGTCTCTCTATGTTGTCCAGGCTGACTTCAAACTGCCTCAGTCTTCCAACTAGCTGAAACTCTAGGCATGAGTCACCATACTCAGCTTCCAAGTGAAGGATTTGAATATAAAAGTTTCATGATTTCCCCAAACAACCGATCAAGTATAGGACACTTGAATGGTGATGGAGACTGTCCAGGTCGGGTCAAGTCTGGCGCAGTTGCTCTTTTCAGTGAGGGGTGGACATCATCATCGTCGTCTCTATTCAATGGCAGGGGTGAAAAATGCGGACCTGAACGAGCTGCAGGAGATCGCCTCTGAGCCCGACAGTACCCATGTGTACAACGTCGCCGAGTTTGACCTCATGCACACAGTGGTGGAGAGCCTGACCAGGATGGTGTGCTCTGGAGTGGAAGAGCAGGACAGGGAGATTAAAGGTAAGTGACGACTAAGTGTTCCTGTGGACATGGGTATCACCGTGCATGCAGGTCGATCACTGTGTGCGTGGGTCTGTCAGCAGGTGCACACAGTGTCACTGTGTGCACAGGTCTGTCATAGACTGTAAACATTCTTCTTGTTTTTCATATTGACTTTCTTTAAGACTCCTTTGTCTTCTGGGACTGAGTCACCAGTGTAGACAGGAAGCACACATTGGTCAGACTTTGTGGGCATGAATGGAAGCTACTTTGGACATCATATGATCTTCTCCAGAGTGTTAACATTCAGGACATCCTGTTTTTAAAATGAAATGTTTAAAATTTGAGGTGACTGTACATTGCATATAGTAAGAAGCAATAAAAAAATAATCCATGCGTTTTTATCTTTATTATCCATAATTAGATACATTGAATGAGAAAATAAGGTGTTGATGTCCCCAGTTCCCCGATTTCCCTCCTCCTTTTCCCCATTCAGCTAGATATCCTCTCCGTGGGCAGTCTGGATCACATGAGATAGGGGGTTAATAATCCATACATTTTTAATTGTCTTTTAAAAATTGTATCTATTTATTTACCTGAGCTATCTTTAGCTTTGCATAGGTGCTGGGGAATTTAACCTGGGCCAGCAGGTTTTGTGAGTAGGCGCTTTAAACTCCCGAGCCACTCCCAGCCACTCGAGAGACAGCATGTTATTAACCAGCCCCACACCCCAACGGTGACATCTTTCTCAACTACAGTGACATATCACCAGCAAGCTATGAGCATTGGTTGTGTCAATATACAGACCATTCCTATCATCACAAGAATGGCTCCTATTGTCTACTTATAACTACCCTCATACATATATGTCTCTTCTCCACCTACTCTCTAAACCCTGACAACCACTCATCTGGTCTCTATGTCTAATGGCTTTTTAAATTTCCAAAAAATATCATGTGAGTAGAATTAGGCAGTATTCAACCTTTGGAGATTGGCTTTTTACATAGAGAATAATTCCCTTGGAGAGTCACCCAAGCTGTTGCAAGTGTCGTGTGTCATCTTCCGTGGTGGGCAGGTGCTCTAGTTTGCTTTTTCATTCACACATTGAAGAACTTCTGGATTCTTTCCAGTTTGGGGCTCCTGTGAAGAATGCCGATGTGAATATCCGTATTTCTTTGGAAGAATGCCCAGAAGTGCAATGGCAGGACCCTACCCTGGCAGCGTGTTTAGTTTGGTTTGGGTTTTGTTAAGACTCTGCCAGTCTCTTCCTGGACTCGCTGGGAAAGTTTACATTCCCACTGGCAATGTATGAGTGGTCCAGGCCCTATGCATTGTCACCAACATTTGCTCTTATTTTTTCTTAAATTTAAGCCATTCTGAAAGGTATATAAGGATATAACTCTGTGGTTTCAATTTCCGTTTACCTCAGGGCTAATGGAGTTGAATATTTTTTCATAGATTTATTTTCTATCTAGGTGTTCTCTTTGTTGAACTATCTCTGAAGACATTTTTATTAGAAAAACAGTACACATTTTCTGGTTAAATTCTGTGTGCAGATCACCAGCTAGGCACAATATGTAAATCTATTTTAGGGTCCTCTGGAATGTTTCAGTACGTCTGCTTGCCTAACTGTTGTAACATACCTGATTTGCTGTAGTTATGCATTAAGTCTTGAAACTGGGTCGGCTTGTGTTCTCTCAGGTGATCAATTTCTTTTTAAAATTCTTTTTACTCTTTTAACTCCTTTAACATTCCATGAAATATTATAGTAGTTTTAATTTTACAAAAATATTTGTTAGGTTAATATATATTATATGTTAGAAATGTACATACACACATATATATGTATATATATATTAGAAATATATATACTCAATTATCAAATTTCAACTTGCAGAAGAATCATTTGTACTTTGTTGAATCATCCAGGTCATAAATCCAGTATATGTCTTCATTTACATAGATATTGCTATTTGATTTCTTTCATCAGCATTTTGTAGTTTTTAGGACTTATAAGTCCTATATTCTTAAATGCTGTAAAGATTTTGTTAGAATCACACCTAATATTTAATTTTCCTTGAGTAACTTTGGTTGCATTTTTAATTTCCATGTCCACATGTTCATTTCCTATAAACTTGATTTTTTAAAATATTTATCTGGTGATTAGAGCTTGTTCATTTGCTTGGAGATTTCTATATTTTTTTGGTAGATTTTCTAAATAGAAAAATCACATCACCTGAATGGCTTTATTGCTTCCACTTTTAAATGACATTTTATTATTAATCTGCCATTTTATTTCCTCTTATTGATTATTGCATTTGATATAATTTCCTACACTAAGTTAGATACAATTATTCCATATGAATATTTTTTGCTTTATTTCCAAGTGTAGGAAAAAAGTTTTTGATTTTTTTTAAAAAGAATTAGTCCATTTCATCAAACCTATAGAATTCATGTGTTAAATTTCTTCATAGTGTTCTTTTATTATGTCTATAAGACCAATAGTTATACCCCTGCTTCCTTTCTGATATTAGTAAATGAAGTATAGAAAATGCACCTACCTTCCAGTTCCTTTACCACACCTATGGATCACATAATTTTCTCAGCTACTTCCTTTCTATAGGTGTAGAACTGCATCAGAAATTCTATAATGCTGGCCTCAACCATAAAAAAAACTCACGACAATAAGAAAATTGATTGCATTTATTTCCTTTATTTTTGAGCTTTCTGTTGTTTTCCTGTGGGAGAAGCCAGGGGACTTTCTTTAGAAATCATTTTATTTCTATTTAGAGAAAATAATCTAGCAAATTGTTTAGGATAGGTCTGTTGGTGAAAATGTCTCTTAAATTTTCACCATCTGAGGTGAAATACGTTTAATGATCACAAGTTTGACTTTGGTTATGTTGGTAGGGATTTCTGTGTGCCTATCTTGTTTGGAATAAAGTTTTCAGCATTATTTCTTTAAGTACTACTTAAGCCCTAACTGCATCACCCTCAAAGGTTCTTATGTTATGAATTTTACAAAGTCTGTTGCATTTCCATGTGTAGTTGAGTCACTGTTCCTTCTTCCCCTCCTCCTCTTGCTCTTCCTTCTTCTTCCTCCTCCTCCTCCTGCTTCTTCATCTCCATCTCCTTTTACTCCTCCTTCTAACCCCCCTCTTATTTGTTGTTGATATTATTTGGTTTTTTGAGACAGGGTCTCATGAAGATGACCTTGAGCTCCTGATTCTCCTGCTTCTTCCTTCTAAGTGCTGGGATTACAGGGATATGCTGCCACATCCAAATTTTAATTTTTAAAACTTAAACCCTTCATTTTTGCTCAGCTAGAGTAATTTCTAAACTTGTTATTGCTATTGTTTCTTCAGTCCATTTCAATGCTGTCAAGCCTATTCTTTGGAATTTTGGTTATTCTGTTTTTATTTTTAAAATACTTATTTGGTTCCTTTTGATACCATTTACTTCATAAAAAATGAAAAAAAATTATTTATTTATATATGTGTATGGGAGCACCAGGCCCTCTTGTCACTGCACAGGAACTCCAGACACATGTGCTACTTTTTGTCTCGGGCTTTATGTGGGTGGCTGGCAATTGTTGGGCTGGCAGACTTTGCAAACACCTTAACCACTGAATCATCTCCTCAGCCTACAGTTCATTTTTTTTAAAATAATGATTTCTTGTTCTTTGTGAAAGTTTTAGTTATTTTCATTTGCTTCCATTGTGCTTGTAATTGATGGTATGCATTAAAGTTTTTCATGGTGGTTACATTAACTGGCTTCCTCTGGTAAACACCCTGCCAGGGGCAAGGGAAAGCATTGCCTTATTTTTTTTTCTATGTAGAAGCTGGAGTCTAGGTTGATAATTTGGTCTCCAGTGATATCTTAGGAGAAAAAGGCCATTTACCAGCTCGTCATTAGTACCAACTCTATTATTGTAGCAATTGTCCCTTCCTCCTTCCTTCTTTCCTTCCTTCCTTAACTTGATTTTTGACAATTATATAGACACATATATGATGTATTTTGATCATTCGCCCCTCATTACCTTCTTTTGGCTCCTGTCCCACTGAACCCCTTTTTTGCAACTCATCAATGCTTCCCTCCTCATTTCTGTTCTCCATAGGACCTCCACCCACAGTACTGTGGAAGTTGTCTTCATGACTCACCACCAGGAGGGGAATGGGTGCCCATGACTAGTAGGTAGGGTTAGAAGTTGGGCAGGCTTTTCCCATGATCTACACTGCTTCCCAGCTGGAGGGAGGTGGCAAGGTTTCTTACTGTCTGTTCCCTCCTGGCTGAGGTGAAAGGATGGGGGTGCATATTGTGACACACTATTGTGACCATGACAGGGTAGAAGTTTTGGCCTTTGCTGCCATGAGTCAAGGTGGCCCACCGTTTTCTCTGTGGTGTGTGTCTGGAGGACAGCAGGTGTTGCCTGAAAGTTTTCCATCTTGGTAGACTGACTTTTCTTCCCCTTTGGCTGGAGAGTTCAGGCTTTGTAAGCAACTGCCTTCAACCACTGAGTCATCAACCCAGTGCCTGTGAACAGACTTTATGGTGACATCTTTTGACTATATCTACTGATGTCGATAGCCTACTGGGTACTCTTAGCTCCATGCCAGGAACATATGAGAAACAAATAGAAAGGAGAATCACCTCTGGGATATTGATTAGGTCCTACAGTGGTCACTTGGTGGACTACACTTGCTCGTAGGAACAAGATCTGGCAAGAGAGGGCAGTGGTGAAGTTTATTTGAAGTCTGGCTTTGTTTCCTGCTTCTGTTGTTCCTAGTAGAGTGACGTACTTCTGTTTGGCTTATGCGTTTCTCTTTTCTATCATTCCACTTTTCCTGCATCATACCTCTCGGGACTGGGTTGGGCTGTCCAAGCACTAGGATGATGAACACACTTCTCTGATCTAGTGTGAGGCCATTTAGATGTCAGCTTTCCCCACCAACACACACACACACACACACACACACACACACACACACACACACACGAACACACACATGAACACACACACACGAACACACACACACATACACATACACACACAAACAATCCTTTGTGTTTGCTTTATAGTAAAGCAAGCCATAATTAATGTACAGAATGTGGGTTTTCCCATTGTTATGATTACTAAAATTCCCTTGGGCTCCCTAAAAGTTTAAGAAATCTTAGAGATCAACTTTTGGATCTCATTTTCATGTTATATTCCCTCTCCACTGAGATTTTCTGTATTCCAAATCTTTATAGAACTATTTTCTTAAACGAGCACATCAAACACGCACAATGCATGCTTTCTGACAGAATGGGCATCTCTTATATATCAGTTTCTTTCCTTATTGTATGTTTAGATGTTGATCATTTGTTGAATGGAAGACTTTAGTGTAGACACTGTTTTCTGATGCGACACAGTCCTTGACAAGAAGCCCAAAAGGTCTCAGCTGTGAGACCTACTGCTTATAAGACCATGACCGAGTCAAGCAGCTTCTTTGTGCCTTAGTTTTTCTCACCCACAAAATGTGAACAATGTTAGTAACTGCTGAGAATTAAATGATATTTCTAAAAAGCTCACATACCTGCTTTTATTATTCACTGACATTGGTTATCAGAAAGCTTCTGAGTGGTAAATACTCTTGCTTCTTTCACTTGAAATCCTCAGAACTTAGCATGGTTTCTAACAGACACTGAAATGTTTGAATGAGCAAATGTAAGGATCAATGACCAAGTCTACTAATCTACTGAGAGAAATCTTAGGGGCAATGAAATGGTGATAGTCATTTCTGACTCTTGGCATTTTTTAGGGTTGTAGGAATGACTTTGGTAGAGAGATTTATTTGACATATTTCTTCAATTTAGCCTCAGCCTTTGTCACCATTGGACCACCTACGGAGTTGATTACTTCTGAAGTTACTGCCAGGAGTTTTATGGTTAACTGGACGCATGCCCCAGGAAAAGTAGAAAAGTACAGAGTTGTGTTCTATCCTACCCGAGGTGGAAAACCCGAAGAGGTAAGAAGGAGACAGTCTTTTTAAGCCTCTCACTCTCTGAAATCTCTTAAAGCCATGAGGACAAATAGAAATGCATACATTGAAGATCACCTTGCCATGAATCTTTTAAATAATTTGAAGTATATTTCTACATGCCTATACTGTTTCTTTATTTCTCTAAGATGGTATTTACATCTCTCCGCATGTCTTTATGAAATCACTTTTAGAACTGGTCAGATATGCATTTCTAACCTAATTTACTTTTCTTCCTGAAATTAGCATGTTTCAAAGGGGGAAAAATGCTGTCAGCAGTTAGCCATCTGGTTAGGACTTTCATTCATCTTTTTCTAGTTGGGAGTGAAGACTGTATGTTCCAAATTTTGTGGTGATATGGCGGACTAGTCCCTCGGGGTTCAGAATTTCCTGAACGTTAGTAGAGATTAGCGCGATGGAAACAGCTGTGGCTCACATTTTTCATGGCTTGGCCATCCCAGGAGACAAGACCTATTGCCAGATGACAGGGCCCATCCCGTTCCCTATCTCTGACACAGCTCTTCACAGGGAATAAATTAATACATGAAGAAATCCTCATTTCCTTTCGTTGGTCTAACCTCTGACTGACCTCAGTAAGTTTCACAAGTTTCTTCTGTGCCATGGCAGGACTTGCTTTTTATTTTCCTTTTAAGTGTTATACAAGTTGATTTGGGCCAAAGGGAAAAAGAAATCGGAGTACTTCCAATGGCTTTTTCTTTTTCTTTTTTTTCCTTCTTTTAATTTTATTTTTGTCCATAATTAGTTACATTATTTAGTGGGCAAACGATGAGTTGTTATGCCCAGTTCCCCAATGCCCCCCTTCCCCATCCCCAATCAGCTGGATATCCTCCTCCGTGGGCCATCTGGATCAGTCCTTGGGACAGGGGACCATGGATAGCCTAGGGGTCAGCCCAGTTCCACTGGCCCTAGTGTGTTGTTACTGAGGGGGACCATGTCTCTGGATATTCCCCCCACCAAGGCTCTCACAATCTTTCCGCCCCTCTTCCGCTCAGTTCCCTGAGTCGTGGTGGGTGAGTATTAAGGCTGTTCGATTGTTGAGGACTTAGGGGGCTCTGTACTTCTGCTTTAGGTTGTATCAAAAATCATTGGTGTCTGTCTCATTGGCTTGTCCTGTGTTGACTGATTGGTTGTCACTATGGGTCACTTGTTCATCCCATCATTCCCTTCGGGATTCCATATGGATCCTCCACGTTATGTCTGGGGTGACTCATCTTTTGTCAGGATGTCAGCTATTGGGGTAGGGTTGGATGAGCCACAGCTCTCTCGCTGCATTCTGAAAGATACAAACAGAATCTCCATTGGAGGGCTTTGTCTTTTTAATGACTAATATACCTGTGTATGCGTGTGTGTGCGCGTGCACCCTTGAGAGTTTGTGAGCATGCAAGTGTGCATACACATGTATGTCCATGTGTACGGAGACCAGCAGACAACCTCAGGTGTTTATCTTTCTTCTTGAGACAGGGCCTCACACTGGTCTAGAGCTCACCGTGTGGGCTAGACTGTGAGAGCCCTCCCCACTCCTTTGTCCTCCTGTCTGCCTCCCAGGTGCTAGGATTGCAAACATGCCATCAGAACTGGGTGTTGTGTGTGTGTGTGTGTGTGTGTGTGTGTGTGTGTGTGTGTGTGTGTGTGCAGGCTCTCATGCTTACACAGTAAGTCTTTTACCTCCTTAGCCATCTCCCCAGGCCCCATGACTAATCAACTTTTTAAATGCTTCCTCGAGTTCCACAAGAAATAAATTTCATCTACTGTCATTATGTGGTTGTGATTAGAAAAAGAATTCACTCAGGAGTAACACAGTTTCCATGGGATATAAATTACCAAATTATCTTCTATTGCTTTCTGAAGAAATTCACAGAGAATGAATTGCCAGACAAATAAAGGTATTGCACAACTCATAAAAATAGTTAATTCAATGTTCTTGCTGGAGATGTGCTTTCTGTTTTTTTTCTCCATTCCTCATGTCAGATATTTCATCATTCCATCTTTCCAACTGCTCTTCACACAGGTGGTGGCCGATGGAAGTGTATCTTCCGTGCTGTTGAAAAACTTGATGCCATTAACTGAATACCAGCTGGCGGTCTTTGCAGTCTATGCCCACACTGCCAGTGAAGGCCTGCGGGGAAGTGAAACCACGCGTGCGTATTTAACTCCACACCGCTTCAACACGCTCAGCACTGATTGGGTGGCCACCCTTAATTAGGCCGTTCAGGACGCATAGACATCCTGATACAAATTCACAGGAAGCAGTTGTCACGCTATCCATAATGGAAATGGATGTTACTAATCTCTGGTATTTTTCAGAGAGAGCAGCCATGATGGTGACATATGGAAGAATATTCATTTATTAAATACACTTAGAAATTGTGAACCAAGAGCTGTGCGCAAATCTGCCGCTAGAGAATGAACTCGATGGTTCTTCTTTCCCAGCAGTGCTTCCTGTTTCCTCGTCTCTTTCCTTTTGTCCTTCTTCATCCTCCATCTTCCATGTCAAATTGTTGATGGGCTCAGAGTTGTGCTGGCCTTGTGAGGTACCAGCAAGCACGGCGAGGCCATGAATGCACGAGCTGGTTCATGTAAGAAGCCTGTGCCCCAAAGTACACTTATGCACCCTGTGGCTTTTACATTCTTTCCAGCCCCTTTTCTGCAATGGACCCTGAGTCTTGGAGGGTGTGGTAACAGTCTCCCTTAGTGTTGAGTTCTCAACAGCCTCTTATTTTCTACGTTGATGAGTTTTGAGTCTCCTCAGTGTCTAAAGCCATCTCCATAGAGAAGGTTCTCTGGCTAGCAGTGAGAGCAGCACTCATATTCTTTTACCAAGTAACTCTGCAATGTTCCCCAAGCCCTGGTGGGTATGTTAAGTGCTAAGCCCTGGGCTTTCTCTTTTACTTATTATTTTGATGAGTCTTAGGTCCCCAAGAATTTGCCATCATCCTTGTCTGGGGCTGGGGCTTGAGCTGAGCCCAGCTGCCTGGTATTTTTCTATATCAATAATTGTTGATAATGTCTTCACTGGATATAATCATGATAACACATGTACATAGTACGCACACATATATGCACACATACAGTTACATACTCAGAGAATCATAGGAAGAGATAATCTTAAAAAAAGACCAACCATTCCTGTAGTCATTTCAAACACTGCATTCCTGTCACACACTAGGCACTGTGCAAAATTGGCTCAGGAAATTTGCTTCTTATCAACAAGACAATACAAACAAGAGTAAGAGCACTGCCTGGGACTATGGCACTCCTCCTCTCTACATTGCTGGGTTGATGGCTGACAACAATGTGTAAGGCCAGAGTTAATGTTTCTGCTCTGCACAAGTATTTTTTTACTCTTCTTTTAAATTAAGTGTTAAAGATAGCACATAGAGCAATGGCTTCCAATTGATCCTCCTCCTACACTGCCCTCCGTCATGGTCTTTCCCCCTCTTTCTGGTCTACTCCCTTTCTCCAAATAGTCCCCCAACTTGTAGAAATATTTTCATGACCATCCTTCTCCTTAAGGATGTTTTAGTGTAGTAAAAACTGGGTCTGCAAACCAGGGAAATTGTGAATATATTAGGCCCATGGAACGCTGTAAGGACTCCACAAGAAACATGTCCAAAGAGCTGCAAGTGTAAGCAAGTGCTGAACTTGACAGTGTGGTGAGGAACGTAGGTGGGATCGCATACTAAGGATCTAAAACTGTGCTTGGAAAGAACATTTCAAGGTTTTCACTGGCATTGTTTAAGCCATGAACTTAAAGTTTATCTTAATTCTTTTACCCATGTATCCATATATCTCAAAAATGGCTCTGTGTGTGTGACAGAGAGAGAGAGAGAGAGAGAGAGAGAGAGAGAGAGAGAGAGAGAGAGAGAGAGAGAGAGAGAGAGAGAATTGAAAATTTCACTCAGTAGCCCAGGCTGGCCTTAACCTTGCAGCAACTTCCTGCCTTAGTTCTTAAGTGCTGTGACCATGATGGTGGATTATTATTTCTTACCCCATTTGTCTCAAGGACTGCTGTAAATGACTGATCATTAAAACATATCTCCTCCTGCAGTTGCATTACCCATGGCTTCAGACCTTGTACTGTATGATGTGACTGAGAATAGCATGCGAGTCAAGTGGGATGCGGTGCCTGCAGCCACAGGCTATCTGATCCTCTATGCTCCTCTCACAGAGGGTCTGGCTGGGGATGAAAAAGAGGTAACCCCCTGGTACTGCTTGCAGTCCTGGGACCTTTGACTTTCATAAGAAAATGTTTACTGTAAACATTGAATGTAACAGAAATTTCAGATTGCTAAAGGGAAGACATAGTGTTTCTTCTATCAAGATATGCCATTGCTAATATTAATTTATTAATTTATTGATTACTGAAGTTAGGCAAGTGCTATACCAGTGAGATGCATCCCTAGCCCCATTGTTACCATGAGGTTAAGTCTTTTTAATGCATTTCTATTTTTTTATATATAGTTTATGGTGCTGAGAATTGAACTCGGGGCTTTGCACATGCTTGGCAAGTGCTCTACCACTGAGCTATACTTTCCTAGCCATTCAGTTTATTTTAATAAACAAATGAGAATGTTTTATAGCCTGTCATTTTCATTTCACTTATTGTGAATATCTTCCCATTCCACTAAGGAATATTTCACATAGTGATTTTATATGTAATGCTTTCTAGCTGGTTTGTACAGGTTGTGTTTAACTTATCTTACATTGTTGGACATTGTTGGACTGTGTGAATAATGATAAACATTCTCAACTTTCCTACCGGATGTCTATGCATGATTGTCCTGTTATTTCCTTAGAGTATGTTCCCAGAAAATAGAGCTTCTTTTTCAAAGGGTATGCAAATTATTAAGGTATAGATATTACCAGACAGAGAAAGACTATATAATTTATTTTACTGTGTGCAGCTCATATACATTGAATTAAACTTTTACTAATTTGAGAGGTAGATAAATATATTTCATTGATAGGAAAATTTAATTTTATTTAATTTTATAAATATTTGACTTTCAAGTGATTTACCTTAGTCATTTAAAAATATTTTACTTATTTGTTGGAGAGAGAGGGAGAGAGAGAGAGAGAGAGAGAGAGAGAGAGAGAGAGAGAGAGAGAGAGAGAGAATGAAAGGGCACACCAAGGCCTCTAGTCACTGCAAAGGACTCCAGATGCATGTGCTACCTTGTGCATGAGGCTTTTCCTGGGTGCTTAAGAACTGAACCTGGGTTCATAGTCTTTGCAGGCAAGTGCCCTAACTGCTGAGCCATCTCTCCAGCCCTATCTTAGTCATTTTTAATCTGCCAGGAGCAATTGCTATAATGAAAACATTTAAGGAGAAAGATTTCTGGAGTGGATAAAGGAAGCATGTTGGAACTTGATTTTCTGGTATTGCCCCAAACTTGCTAATGATAACTGAAATCTCTTGACTCACCAATATGGGCCTATGGAGACAGCTCAGATGGTCAAGCACTTGCTGTGTAAGCATTAGATCCTGAGTTTGGACGCCCAGAACCCATGTATGTATACTGGCCACAGTGCACACCTGTAATCCTAGCACTCAGGAGACAGATACAGGAGATTCCTAGGGCAAGCTAGCTGTACTAGCCAAATTGGCAAGCTCTGAGCTTTGGTTCAGTGAGAGACACTGTTTCAATAAATAAGGTGGAGAGGGATGGAGGAAAACATCTGATGTCTTTGGTCTTCACACCTACCCACATACATATGTATGTGTGCATCATGTTGACAGAGGAGAAACCAAACTGATTATGTTGCCATGGACTCGTTTATGTATATGATTAGATACTAAAGATCTATACAGTGTTAATAGATAGATACATGTAAATGAAGATGAAAACCCCAGAACAATAAGTTACACATTAAAATTAGGGCAGAGGTGGTTAAGAGAAAAGTAAGATTGAGAAAGAACTTTTATTTTATGTGCATTTATTCGTTCTTTCTAAAATGAAATTTGAAATCTATATGACAAAATTTTAATATTTATTAAACTTGAGGAATCCAAATACACAATCAGATTCTGTTAGGTGATTTTCTATACATTTGTGATATTTGAGATAGTTCAAAAATTTTAAATTAAGTTACATCTGTGTGACTGGAAACTGCTTATAGAGACTGTCTTCATCTAACATCTAAAACTATCCTGTCAAAAATTTGAATCTCAAATGTCCCACAACCAAGGTTATTTATTGGCTAGTTGGACCAACTCCAAAAGTCAGAAAAGTTATCCCCTAATCAAGAACCAAATTGCCAAGTTGGGTGTCAAGGTGGGCTTATCTCTCCTGAATCCAGGAGGGAACCTGCAATTCTCCTGGACAAGTCCTCTTGTTCAATGGTGTGGCAAAACTGGCCCACTGCAATTGTGATTGAAGCAAAAACCAGGCATCTGGTCAGAGGACTAGTTAGAATTCCCAAGAAGTGACAGATGCCCCCTTGGCCCTGGCTTCAGCATGCTGGCACACAAAACACACATCTATAGAGAATATTTCTAATTCAGTTCCATCCCACTGTCCTGGGGACCAGACACGCAACATGGCTATTCTGGGTGCAGTTGCCATTTGTCCATCTGTAAAGCATTAACCCAACACAGCAAGCATGGGTACATTCAGTTTTATATGGGGCCATATTATCTGCCCCCAGTATGAAACAACAGACGATAATTAAAAGAATGTGACTAAAGCCTGTTTGATGAAGGGGTTGTAAGAAGACACAAAGTCTTTTTCCAGGAAGTGTCATCTCTCTTCAGTTCCCCTCAGGAAGGGAACACACTGGAGAATGCTCTAATTACATGTTTTCTATTTCAGATGAAAATTGGAGAGACCCATACAGACATTGAACTCAGTGGGTTGTTCCCCAATACAGAATACACAGTCACAGTTTATGCCATGTTTGGAGAAGAGGCCAGTGATCCTGCTACAGGACAGGCGACCACATGTGAGTGGGATGGACTTTCAGATGAAATGCTATCATAAAAGCTCAAATAATTAGATGAGTTCCTGAGTTGGAAATGCCAGGTTAGGGTTAGCACAGGAAAATGCATATCTTACATAGGGGAAGAAAATACATTTCTTTTATCAGGTGCTATTATGAGCAACATAATAAATGAGCAACTAATGACTGTTGTACGATGGAGGGAGTTGGAAGCCATGTGGCTGATTTTGGACAGAGATATGAACTGACTTGACAAGTCCTTAAAGGGGAAAGAGGAAGATGGAAGCAAGAAACATAGCTGGGAAATTATAGAAAAAATCCAATCCAGGAGTGGGCAATGCCTTTCACTAAGTTGGTAGAAGTGTTCAGATTCTGGATATATAATAGCTGAAGGAACTGACATGGATTGCAAGTGGGTCAAGAGAAAAAGAGCCATCCAGAATGAACCCAAGGTGTTTCACCAGATTGTTAGGAAGCATAGTGTTGTAGTCAGTCACCCACCACTGGGATGAATCTCCAATCCAGGCACAGTTATGAGAAGAAGGGATTTATTGAAATTACAGATCCAGTTACATAATGGTGAAAGAGGTTGGCCCCCTTTCACAGGTCCATGGGGGGGAGAGAGAGAGAGAGAGAGAGAGAGAGAGAGAGAGAGAGAAACCTTCACCAAAACCCCAGCAAAGAGTAGGCAGGGGGTAGAGAGAGAGAGAGAGATTTCCTTACCCTTTATGTAGCTTTAGGGCCGGGTCTTGTGACCCTTTCCCTGACTTGTTGACTTCCAGAGTCTCTGGAATTTTTCTTCTTGAACTGCCCTCCCAGGAAGGAAGCTCCATCCCCCCTCAAGCCTTCTTACATCCTGTCCCCAACTGGGAGGGCTGCCTTCCTGTAAACAACCTCAGAGACCCACCCAAGATTACTAAAGAGGTCAAGTTGACATCAAAACCATCACACAAAGGTTTCCTTGCTCAGAAGGCAAGACTGGGAGGGGGCAGCAGTCAGTGGTCCAGATTTTTCCTTGTTAGTTGGGCATCTTACAGATGCCCATGTGGAGATGGAAGATGCTATCTTCCTCATTTTACACATGGAAACTGGGAACCTGAGAAGTACGGTGGCTTTGCCAAAGTCACACGATAAATCAAATGAAGTTGCTCAAATTTAGTTTTAGATATCCTGTTTCTGACCCATCAGAATTCTTTTCTATATCAAGAAACAATGAGAAAAACGAGCACAGAAAATTACCCAAATCTAATTATTTTAGAGCATGTGTAACTATTATTGTAGTTTGTTCTTTATAAAGAACACATTTTTCTTTTATTTATTTTCTTTAAAAAATTTGTTTATTTATTTCCAAGGAGAGAATGGGGAGAAGAGAAAGAATGAGTGCATCAGGGCCTCTGGCCACTGCAAATGAACTCCAGATAATTGTGCTGCTTTGTGCATCTGGCTTTCTGTGGGCACTGGAGAATTGAACCCAGGTCATTAGGCCTTACATGCAAATGTCTTAACCACTGAGCCATCTCTCTAGCCTCAGGAAAGCATTTTTTCTTTGTTGATTAGACAGCATCACTGATTTTTTTTTGTGAGAAAATTCACTGATTGTTTTAAGATTATATAATCTAGTGTTTTAGGATTATATAATCTAGGTGACATTTTTTTCATATGAAATAGTTCAGGAGTTTAAAATGTGGTTTCTTTGTCTATTTTTACGTGCGTGTTATTTAATTTTTAAAATTATATCCTCTTCCGTTTACTGCCTAGTACCTTTAACTCCTCCAAGAAACTTGAGAATCTCCAATGTTGGCTCTAACAGTGCGAGACTGACCTGGGACGCAACATCAAGAAAGATCAGTGGCTACCGAATTGTATATACCAGTGCAGATGGGACTGAAATCAATGAGGTGAGTTGTTGAACATGCTTTGTATATTTTTCATATTTTTGTGTATTTGTTAATTATGGCTTCATATTCAAGGTTTATTGGATTAAAATAATACTCATTATATTATTTTATAGTTTTTTGTGGCTCAGGAATGGGAGAAACATATGTGTAGCATGGCTGGGAGGAGTCACATGAAGTTGTAGTCAGGTGGTGGCTGGAGAAACATCTCCGTGATTTTTCTATGTATGGACTTGGTCTGAGAAGATCGGAACAGCAGATGACTTCAGTCTCTCCTAGCTGTTCCTCGCATGAGGCCTCTAGCATCTTCCGAGAGTTGGCCCAGGGTCCCAGGACATGTGTCCAAAGGGAGAGAGCAAGTGTTGAGAGGAAGTTGTATCAGCTTTAATGACCTAGGTTGAGAAGACACTAAAAGGCTGAGGCAGAATGATCTCAGATTTGAGCTGAGTCTGGGCTCATAGCAATACCATGTCTCAAAAAAGGAGCATTAATGTTATCCCTAACACATTCCATTGACAGGGGGTGTCACAAGCCACTCCCTGAATTCAATGTGGGGAAAACACTGACCTCATCTACAATGATGGGACAGTAATCACATGAGAGTAGCCTAGAGATATACTCAGATGTGGCCATCTCTGAAAAGTCTGCAAAGGTGGATGGGAGTGGAGAAGTGCATATCTTCCTGGAAGTATGAAACTAAACATAAAATCAGTGCTATTCATCCTATCACTCTGATTTTGAGTAAGCTTGTGCTTCAGAGATCTTACGGAGAGGAATTTTAAAAAGCACATTATGATTTTAAAAAGAATTCAGCCTCCCATAGGGTGGGTAGGAATATCCTGAGGCACAGTCATCCCCTCCCCCAGACTGACTGAGGCCTTAATTGCCCCACAATGAATACCAATAACCTCACTGAAAAAGACCTCAGGGCAATTTCCCTGGGCAGAGGGATAAAAGACTATAACATTTGTAAAAATAAATAGATAGTAAAATTCAAAAACAACAAAATAATTTAACATCTGTAGAAAGCTACTTTTCTCAATGGAATTTATTAAAATTCATGAAAATATAGTATCTTGGTTGCAGTGACTAATACTTTCAGAAATTCTTTTTTTGGAAATATGTTTTAGCAAGATAACAAGGTTATTGTTATTTTATTTTTCCTTATCTTGGTCCAGGGAGCTAAGACAAAGAGGAAAATATGTTAGATTACATCATTTCTATTTTCTGAGCAAATAAAACAAGTATTTTCATATGTAGAGACAGACTTTCCTTGCAGTTGAGTCCAAGCAGTATTTTATAGAGTGTGGCATTACAAGTCATTGTGTGGGGCTCAGTGGGCAGAGGGCTTGCCTAGCAGGCACACAGCTCTGGGTTTGGTCCCACTGGCTCCATAAAACTAGGTGCATTGGCCTGTATTCCCAGCACTCTGGATGGATGCCAGAGGATCAGAAGTTCAAGGTCGTCCTTGGCTATATGGCAAGTTCAAAGCCAGCCTGAGCTACATGAGATACTCTCTCTCTCTCTCAAAACAACAACAACAACAACAACAAAACATGTATAATGTGTAACAGCTCTTGTGGCCTTTCATATGTCTGAAGGGTAAAGAACTGATGAATCTGGGCCATCGGGACTAGTTAACTGCTTTGTTTGTGAAGGTAGGAGTCTGGAGCAATAAAAGGATTAAATGCCTGTCAGTAATAATAAATTACTTTCCAGTTTTAGCATCCAGGTTTGAGCTCTGGCTAGAGACACCTCCCACTCGTGGGGAGGGGGGGTCTATGGAGCTTGTCTGAAGCTCTCACGTAACATATAAAAATAAAATATAAATTAAGTAACCAAAATACACACTTAGCTAAACCTACCAATACTAATGTGTTTGTTATTTCATTCAAACTATAAATGTAGACATAAGCATGTGCACACAGGCAGTGAAAGAGGAAAGTGTCCCTACACCTCAGTGCTTTCAATTAGGCTATTTAGGATGAAAGAAAAAAAGATGGGCCCTGTGTGTGTGTGTGTGTGTGTGTGTGTGTGTGTGATGCATGCAAAAGGAGATACTATGATTTTATGTCTCCTCTCTGGTCCTGAGGGCTGATTAGCCAACCATATCCTGCTTCCATAGTCATTCCATAGTAAGCACACGAAGTCTGTCTTCTCCACCACTGTGTCCCCAGCCATGATCACCCTGCCTGAACTCTGTGCTACTCTGGAAGATGAGCAGCCAACGCTTCTTAAATGTCTGCCCTGAGGCAGGCACTGTCCTGAGTGTTCTCCAGGGAGATTTTCACGCAACGGTTATAAAATCAAATGCTCGTAAAGGATGGCTTGTCAGACAAAACAGAGACATCATCTCAGAATTGGAAGGATTTGGGAAGTTCAAGAACGTGATGGATAACTGAATAAATGCTGCCACTGAGTTTGTTCTGAGAGGCCAGGTCCCGATGGCCATGACTCATCAACAGAGCCCATCCCTCGTTCCTCATCAGGGACCTTTCTTCACCCCTCCCAAAATTAGGCCAAAGTTAAGCTTTTAGTAGACTGTTTATAACGTCATTTTCAAAATAGTTTCAAAGCAATGAGATCATGGGCATTTCTCATCATTTCTTCAAATTCTTCTCTTACATCCTTAGGTATTATATAAACTGTAGTCTGTCCAGTTTCAAGTAAAATACTTTAACAAATAAACCAGATCCTTTTTAATAGATACACAAACACCATATAGTTAATATGTATGTATGTATGTATGCATATATGTATGTATGCATGTATGTATGTATGTATGTAGAAAGAGAGAAGTATGGGTATATACTTACTTTTTTCCCCTTTTAGTTTCTCAATATACCCAAGCAAATTTGATTTTAACACTTTTTGCTTATACTTGACATCCATGCAAAATTCCAATTTTCTAGTCCATTCATAATAGAAATACAGTCAATGCCCTACCAGACATAGTAGCACGGCTTGGGACAAGCTCTGTGTGCCTCAGGGTCCTCTTAGGACAAATCACTATTATAAGCACCTAGAGTTTGATGTAGGGAAATGGGGAAAGAAGCTCCAAATAAAATAACTTATGTTGAGTCCTTATCTTCAATTTAGATATGACCATTTAAAGCCACAGAAAGCAATGCATAAGCACTGTTTAGAAAGTAATGCCTCATGTTTTCAGACCAATCTGTCTTTTCTGTGCATTTAAATAATGAAGCATATGGTAACTATGTTAAAGAAAAGAAGATTTAAAGTTTGAAACAGCTGGGTTTGAGTCCTAGTTGGTTTCATCTCGGGCAAGTTCTTGACCTCATTTTATCCATCTTTAACATGAAAGCAACACTTCCCAACCCTGTAGAGCAGTGGGGAGGATTAAGTGTGTTCCTGCATGTGAAGCATGCAGGAACCCAGGATGCACTGAACACTGCGTGCAGGAATGCCCTAGATCACAGGCGACCCTCAGAAGGCGAGGTTTGTGACTTGCAGAGTATTCTTGTTGTAGACGGACACTCAGCCTAGTGTGCAGAGCTCAGCGGGCCTGCTCGGCTTTGCCATGTGGTGTCAGCTGAGGTGACTTCTGTCCCTGGGGGAGCTTGGCTGGGTGGAAGCTGCCACCCAGGGACAGAAGGTGCCTGCTACCTCAGAGGCGTGGCTGACAAGACTGCCTTGACTTTCCCTTTCTTACAGAGAAGCTGAGGGCTCTTGAGTGGTGACTAGAACCCTTTGCACAGGTTAGCATTCTTCTTTGACCTGCAGTTGATCCCTTAGACATGAACATGGCTTCCAAACTGGTTCTTAATCCACACAAACCCTTTCTTCTCTCTCTCTCTCTCTCTCTCTCTCTCTCTCTCTCTCTCTCTCTCTCTCTGTGTGTGTGTGTGTGTGTGTGTGTCTGTCTGTCTGTCTGTCTGTCTCTGTCTCTCTCTCTTTTGGTTTTATGAGGTAGGGTCTCACTCTAGCCCAGGCTGACCTGGAATTCACTATGTAGTTTCAGATGGCCTTGAACTCACAGTACTCCTCCTACCACCCCTGTCTCCCGAGTGCTGGGATCGTCTCTCTTTTAAAGAGGCTCTGTGGTGCCCCATCTTCATTCGGATCTACTCATTCTATATTCATGCAGTCAACCAAACAAAGTGATGAGGAAATTAAGAGGTCCTGTCTCCCCTCCTGGTGTTCACACTATGAAGAAGAGAGGCAGTAAACAAATAGGTGAAGACATTAAATAATTCAGGTATGATTAGAGCCAGAAAGGAGACAATAAAAGCAGTGTTAGTTGGAGAACAACTCTACTGAGAAACATGCAAAAGAAACCTTCAGGAAAGTCATAATTAGCTTTGTTATGACAGATGAGAAAGGCTTAGTGTTGAAGAGAACCGATTGATGGGATCATAGACACAGTGGATGGTATGTGTGAGGGTCCTGAGGTGGGGAAAGGCATAAGAGAAACCAATATGGCTGGACATCGGGGGGCACTTGGGAGTATTGGGGTATTATCCCAGAATATACAAGGTCAAGGTGAAATATTAGGGTGTTTGGTTTTGATTTGAATGCTAAGAAATAATGTTGAGTCATTATAGGAGTTATCATACATCCCTCGGCTATGGAGCTGGTAGAGCCCAGTCAGTGAGGCCAAAACTGGGTACTTCTGGTAGACCTGGCAGGAAGCTGTATCTCTACTCACATCAGCCTCTCCAGTTGTGCTCACTTCATATCTTTTGTGAATAGAACTCACATTGGTCCCATCATCATCCTGAGAAATAACTGGCAGGTAATCAAAGTGTGTCAGTCACATGAGTCTCTCGGGACTGTGATGGGGAGGAATTGTAGTTCTGCATCAGGCGAACTGCAGATGATAACAGAAGGGTATGTATTGTCACAAAACACCTGGAATAGCTGCTGTGATGGCTGTGTTACAGGTGGAAGTTGATCCCATCTCCACGTTCCCTCTGAAAGGCCTGAGCCCGCTCACCGAGTACTCCATTGCCATCTTCTCTGTCTACGAGGAGGGACAGTCTTTGCCTCTGGTTGGAGTTTTCACCACAGGTAGGCTTCCCTCTGGCTGGAAAGGGTTTTCAAATGCAACCATTTAGCAACCAACACCTGGAACAGCTTCTTCAACTGTGGCTTTGAAGAGATTGCACATTCATTTTTAAAATATGTTAACAAGTGAAAAATAAGATAGTTAGAATGTGTCCTGGCTGATTGTCTTTTTATCAAGGCAAGAAGAGAGCAAAGACCTTGTAAGTTCAAAAGATCTTAGGTTTATTTACTTATTTTTATTTTAAATATTTTTTGAGAGAGAGAGATTTAGGGAAAATATGGGTGTGCCAAGGCCTCCTGCCACTGCAAACAAACTCCAGACACATGTGTAACTGTGCATCTGGCTCTTTGTGGGTACCGGGGAATCAAACCCCAGCCATCAGGCTTTATAAGAAAGTGCCTGACCACTGAACCATCTCTTCAGCTCCAAAATTGTAGTTTTGAAAATGTGTTCAGTATCATTGTTCTAATCTTTCCTTTTTCTGTTATTCCTTAATGTAGTATTTTACATCCTTCGAGTGTGTGTGTGTTGTGTGTTTGTGTGTGTACATGAAGCTGAAATTCGATACAGCTGCTAATGGTTTTTGCCCATCAGAAATGACAGTATGATGTATTGAACAACACATCACTCGATATAGCTAAATGCTATGCCGACAAGCAGCCTAAAACTTTTAATACAACAGGAAATAGTTTAAGTACTACAATTAAATAAGCTTGGATATATTATCTTCTCTTGAATTCTGCAGTTTTCCAATAAACAGAACTGTTTTGCCCCTTGGTGGTAATCATTCTGTTTTTTTTTTACTTCTGAATTTATTGATTACATTTCTAAATTGAGGAAACATAGAGGGAATTTATAGAGACATGATGACAAGTAAGCATTGAGAAATAATGCTTAAAGAAAAATTTCATGAATTACATAAAATGTATGTAATGGCGTTCAAATAAAAATCAATGACGTGAAATTTTATTTTGGGTATCCTTGAGTTTGTGCTGTCTGATCCACCCCTCCAAGCATGCGCTCTGAGAAACAGATGTCTGGTAAATAGTACTGCACGTCTGGAGCTCTCCACATATCTCCATTTAAAGGAATTTAATTCATTGTCTGGGAGTGACTTACCCACTGAAAGGAAGACAACTGAAAAGGAATGGTTCTTTCCTCAATGTGGAATATAATAATCTTCACAAAATAATGAACATGGCATTTTGACTTTTTAAGCCTAATGAAAACAGCCCAGTACACAACCTAAGACGTCTAGAGTTACTGGGAAATTTAAAAATCTGTTATTTCTGTGGCTTTCCTAATTTATGCTGTTGGAAGGTGCTGGAAACAGATATGTAAAGCCGCAGCAGTCGGACTGGGTCCGCCTCCCTGCCTTCCATGACTTTCCAAAAATAAAGATCCAAAAGGCCTGGTTGCTGCTTGAGACTTGGTTGCTTGCCTTCTGGTTTCCTTAACAAAATCTCCTTCCTTGGCTTCCAGAGGAAGTTCCAGCCCAGCAATACTTAGAAATCGACGAGGTGAAGACAGACAGCTTTCGAGTGACCTGGCACCCGCTCTCGGCAGAGGAAGGGCAACACAAGCTCATGTGGATTCCCGTCTATGGTGGGAACACCCAAGAGGTGAGCTGAGCCAAACGCCCTGGGAATTCAACCCGAACAGTTCTCTGCAAGCGAATGCTCACCTGCTTCATCAGGGGTGCTTTTTGGTCTTTTTAAAATAGATTAAGAACTACAGATGTAACTAATATTTAGCAAGGCCTAAGGTTTTACATTAAATCATATGTTGGTTCTAAGATTAAAATGCATTCTTTTTTAAAGAAATATCTTCACTTATTTATTTGAGAGAGAGAGAGAGAGGCAGAGAGAGAGAGAGAGAGACAGAGAGAGACTGAGATAGACAGAAAGAGAGAATGGGCATGCCAGGGCTTTTTACAACTGCAAATAAACTCTAGACACATGAGGCACTTTGTGCATCTGTCTGTGTGGACACTGGGGAAATTGAATCCTGGCAGTCAGGCTTTACAAACAAATGTTAAGCCATTTCTCCAGCCCTAAAATGCACTTTTACCAGGACTTAGTTACATATTTTCAGATTCCTTGATTTCCACAATAACATTTAATAAGATTTTAAAATGCTACTTTTTCAAAATTAATAATGCCTTAGTTGAGGGTCTCTAGTTTGATTTAAAATTGATTTCATAGAGGGACTAGTTGGACTAGAAAGATGGCTCAGCTTTTGAAGGAGCTTGGCTTGCAAAGCCTCGTGTCTGGGATTTGATTCCCAGTACCCATGTCAAACCAGATGCACAAAGTGACACGTGCATCTGGGGTTGTTTGTAAGTGGCAAGGGGTCCTGGCAAGCCCATATCCCACTCTCTGAAATAGATCAATTTTTTTTAAAGGACTAGTCGAAAAGAACATGGGTTCAGTGGAGGGGGTAGAGGAGGAGGGTCAGATGAGGTGGTGGGAGGGAATTATGTCTAGAGTACATTATGTACATGTATGGAAGTTGTCAGTAAAAAGTTAAAAAAATGGATTTCTAGCAGCCTTGGCTTGTGTTATGTCTAGTTATTTCTTGTTTATGCCCAGAACAACATGTTTTAGCTTTATGTCTTTTTCGACTTTCACCTCACCCTTTTCACCAAAGTAGCTCTAGTTACTAAGCACCAAGTACTTCACAGGTTGTCCTGAAGGAGGAGCAGGACTCGTATGTGATTGAAGGCCTGGAGCCCGGCACGGAATATGAAGTCTCACTGCTGGCCGTGCTGGACGATGGAAGCGAGAGCGAGGTGGTGACAGCTGTTGGGACCACACGTACGTTCTGGTCTGGAGAGTTGAGTTTCAGCAGCTGCCCCCCATCCACATGGACACATTGTTTTCCCAGCAGGCTCCCTCCTGCATCAGCCTTATCCATGGCTGTGTAGACTTCGATTTTTCTGGGATTCTTCCTGTCTTTACTGTCAGGGACTCTGAGTTGTGAGACACCTTAGTATTCTACATTTGTTTTCACCATGAAGGCAGCGACCATGTCCTTCGTGTTCATTACTATATTCTGTGGCCATTAGTACTGATGGATGGATGGATAGATGGATGGATGGATGGATGGTGGAATGAATGGATGGATGAATGTAGGTATGGATGCATGAATAGATTGATGAGTGGATAGATGGATGGATGGAATAATTTGTAAATGAATAAATTGGCAAACAAACCAATGGCTAATGGGTTCAAGAGTTTCTAGGATTTTTCAAGTTCATCTTGGTTCCAAGAATTTTGTGCAAAAGTTACTCGCTGACTGATTTATTCCTTCATTAAAAAAAAAAAAGAATAATCCACATATTAAATTCTCTTAGATTGGGTTCTCTGGAATCAAATCCTGAGACAGAAAATTGTGTTCAAATGGCTTATTAAAGGGGAAGTGAGAGGTCAGCATGATAGAGCACAGCTAATCCTGTTAGAAGCTCTCTAGCTGGGGTCACCTTTAGGAATTGTGGGTGGGTACAGGCTATCCATTAAAAGAAGTTATAACATCTGGGGATGTTATATATCCAGACCGTGACACATTGCAGCCAGGATTTGACCACCTGCTGGGTGGGCACGTGGATCTGTGAGAGTGTTCAGAACACCATAAGGCCCCTCCATTCCGGCATATGCCCAGGGTAGAGTTAAGACATAGAAGATGCCCTTCCTGGCTGAGCACACTGCCCTCCTAGGTGGTCTTGCTTGGAAGCCCTTTCACAACCTGGACTGCAATTCAGTTTTCTTTAATTATCATAGTTATACCCTTATTTCAAAATAATTGGGAGGTTTCATCATTTTGTAGTTGTAATGCAAATGTTTCTATGTAGTCTGGGATCTATGGTGAGAAAGTAACTTCTTGGGGTTCAGTTTTTTTTTTTAATGTGGAACCCATGTGTTGCCTTCCTTCCACTCACCCAGTTCACCTACCATCCGTGGCAAGTTTGTTGTGGGAAGAAAGTATGATAATATGGGTGAAATGTTCTTCAAAAGTTATGAAATGATTTATGCAAGTGTATGGTGTTACTGTGATCATATAATTTTTAAAGTAATGACTTATTTTTTCCAGTTGACAGTTTTTGGACGGAATCAGCCACAACTGTAGAACCTACGGTGATTTCAGGTGAGAACCCATAGGAGCCCATTCGCCTGTAAAACGTTGAATTCGAACAGAAGTTATGCTTCCTACTTTTATTAGCTTATAATAATTAAAGAAAGGCCCTTCCCTTTTTCCCTAGCAAACAATTCACAGAGGTGGGGACACCCTTGAAACCTCACCACGTCTTTTATGCCATTAAGAGCCACTGTTTACCTCCTCTGGCCTCCTCACCAGTGCAGGTCTCTGCGTGCCCACCTCTGTCTTCACGAGCTCCATTCACATCTAAGCATATTGACATAGTAACTTTCTCAGGGCCTTGGCCCTCCTGTTTAATCTCAGTGACTTCTGTTGCTCTTCATCTGAGAATTCATTATTCACCTCGTGCTTTTATGCATTTTTGTTGGGAATCCAGACTCGGCTTATCTATTGATCTGGTATCAGTAATTTCCTCTCTTTCAACCTTTCCCCTCCCTTGAAATTCCCCTCTCAATGAGCTGTCTGAGTCTAGTAGGTAACATATAAAGTTGTTTCCCTATCTAGTACATTTCAGTAGCTCTTCATTATTCATTCACTCATTCTTTTACTCATTCATTATTTAATTAATCTTCATGAACCCTTCTTTGTGCCCTACCATCTCTTAATATTCAAGATCTTTCCTGAATGTTTCTGCTTCTCTTCCTGGCCTCAACTATATTCTCTCATTTCCTCCTTCATCCAGAATTGAGGAAGTTCCCACAATTAACTCCCATGTCTGATAGCCTCTCTCAATTATACCAGGTCATTGTGGACTTCCTTACTCCTCTGTGGTACTCTCAATGTTTTTCTCAAGAATGAATCACTATATACTCAAAAACAGTTTAAATACAGGAAGAACTCAAGGAATGTTTTCTGAATGAATGAATGTATGAATGAATGAATGAAAACATGTGTAGTAGAGATGAACAGAAGAGGAAGTCAGGGCAGAAGGGAGAAGAGGAAAAGTGGAACTCATGAGGGACCAGAAACCCTGAAAGATGAGGATGAATGTTCCAGAGAACAAGGGTGAAGGAGTTTGGGTAAATATACTCGCAAAATATCATGTGTGTGGGGTGAATGGATGAAGGCAGTCTGAGAGATGACTGAGGGCAGGGAGTGGTGGGTGGGTGTTAGACATGTTATTACCCATGAAGGGTGTGGAGGTCTGGTCTCCCAGGGCCCCTTCTCTAACAGACACAAGTTTGAGGTCCTCAGGGCCATGCTCTCCTTTGCACTCATGGGATGATTTTAGTCCATGGGTTTTCCCCACTTCTCTTCAGTATGGGCTGAGTTTGGGAGGACCCCTGGTCCCCTCTTGTAAGTCTCCATTTTTGTTTGCAGGCATAGGTATCTGGGCTGCTCCTTCTCATGGGTCCACATCATAGAGTTCTGCTGAACAATTCTTGTTGCTGCTCCATAGATAGTCTTTGTGGCTTCTTTTGGAAAATGATGGATCACGAGTTTGTTAACCCTTGCATGTGATTATTCCAGTTCTTCAGACAGGAATCCGAAACCTGCTTGTAGATGATGAGACCACTTCCAGCCTGCGAGTAACATGGGACATTTCTGACAGCAATGTGGAACAGTTTAGGGTGACCTACGTGACAGCTCAAGGGGACCCTATGGAAGAAGTGGTAGGAACGGTCTGTATGACTACAGATGACCAGAAACCCCAGCCTTTCCTAGCAGAGCTAATGAGGCTGTCTTCAGAGATGAACACAAACTTCCCTGTTCACTGCTAGCCGACTGCGCCCCATCTCCAGAAACCAATGTGCTTACTCACTCCTGGCTTCTTCATGACCTCTCTAACTCTGAAACCTACCTCACACAGTGTGCTTCAAGCTAATCAAGCCTGTGACTTCTACCAGCACTGCTTCTGCTGTCTGGCCCATCCCTTAGAGCCCCTACGTTAGAACATAAGCAAGCCATTCGACCAGGGATGGTGACATGTTCTAGCTCCTGGAGAGCTGATCACTTGAACCTGGGAGTTTGAGACCAAAATAGCTTGGCTCTATCTTCAAACCAAATCAAAACAAGACAAAAGGGCCATTACACACTTGTGTCTGTATATATGAATGAGGATGCATATATAAAAATTCAATATGGGCATTGAATTTTTTAATTAAATTAAATTATTTATTTGAGAATCTGCTAGCAAGATTCTAAGCAAAGCACAACAGAAAGGTCTTACTTGTGTAGTTGAAATGTAAAAATACAGCATCCATCAATAAATATATTTTTCACTGTCATCAACTCATTTTATGCATATTTATAATTATTTCTCATGCATTCATAATCATAAGGTGTCTATCCTTAGAGATTTAGTTTCTTTAATTTTATTTATTTACTTGCATGTGTACATACATGCACATGACACAGAGAGAGAGAGAGAGAGAGAGAGAGAGAGAGAGAGAGAGAGAGAGAGAGAGAGAGAGAATATGATATGCCAGGACCTCTTGCCACTACAAAGGAACTCCAGAGGCATGTGCCACTTTGTGCATCTAGCTTTATGTGGTACTGGAGAACTGAACCCCGGTCAGCAGGCTTTGCCAGCCAGTGCCTTTAACTGATGAGCCATATCTCCAGCCTGATATTTAGGTTTGTTTTTTTTTTTTTTTTAAATCTGGAGTGTTTTCTTTAATTTGTTTTATCTGTATTTCTGTGTGGGGAAATGTGATATATTCAATCATGGATTTTCCATTTTTCCTTAGTTTATATCATATTTTCTTTATAGTCTAGTACATGAAGCTGTTTCTCAGACATGTGCCAAGGTGGAGCAGAGAGCTCCAGAAGATGCTTATCTTTCTCATGGCATAAGCTTCAGTGATAGTCACATTACTTACGTTCTTTGTTGTTTTTTTTTTTTTTTTGCATTGGGTTTTTAAAAGAAAAAACCTCTTCTTTAGGGAAGAGGTCTCTAAATTCATCATAGCTCAAGAATAGCATTATTCCCTCCTTTAAACCCTTGCCTACTTAAAAGATTTTAATGGAAAATCAGGAACTTGAGTCCAATATTCTTCAGGAAGGTTCTTGCAGATGATGGAGAAATCATTACCTTGGCTATGGTGAATAGCCAACAGGTTCATGAAATTGTTTTGGGAGTATTTTTGAAAAGCTAATAGACACTTCCACAAAACAGGTTACCTTGTAAATTCACTCTGGCCACACAGTTCCAGTGACTTATGCTTGATTGACAAAAACAAATTAAAATTGTGCTTTAGCACGATGATTAAAGATGTAATTTAGAGCATTTTTTCCTGTTATGGTCCTCTTTTATAATTTGGCTCCTAAAAATAAGACCCATAGAAACTTCCAGGCATAGGTAGCAGAGAAATTTTCCTTTTTCTTTCCAAGAAACACGTTGAGCTTCTTGGTGAATTATTCCTGCTAACTTGGAAAGAGTAGCAATTTAATCTCACACATGAACTTGTAAACTCTGCAAGGTAAAATAACACTAATATTTACTTTGGGTTGTTTCTAGATCATTTCGCCTTTACAAGTTTCTTTCATTTAGCACTATTTATATTTGAAACACTTGGACACCTAGATGACAGGAAAAAAAAAAAGATCAGAATTTGTGGTCTGCCCAGTTAAAACTTTAATTAAAATGAAAAAATATTTATAAATTTACTGTGCAAATGTTTATTTTTGATTTTTAATTTTTTTGTTACGTGAAAGGACGTACCATGGAATTCTTCAAATACTAAGCTCCATTAGTGAATTTTAATGAGATTAGCTGTGTGAACATTTACTCATTTACAAGGACTGGCCTGGGGATTGAGAATTCATAGTCGTGCTTTATCAGGTGTCTCTACTCTACACATGGAATGATTCATCATTCCTGGAGACAGAAAGTGGGATGCAACGAACTTTAGGATTGTGCAGCTAAGGTATGTTAGGTGCAGGCCAGTGACAAAACCCAAGGTCTTGATATCACATGGACCAAAGGAATCTTAAAATAATGATGTTTGTCAGGGAAAGATAAATGAGCAAACATACTATAAAAACAAACAAGGAAATGTGTCCAGATAATAGGCCTCTCCTACTATCTGTACATATTTTTCTTAGCTACAAAAGCAGATTGTGTTTATATGGAGGAACAATAAGAGAGTAATAAAGTTGGAGCATAGTGTATCTATAAAACAATAAAGCACAGACAATAAGAGGAATTCAATTTACCAGTTAAGGGATGTGAATTGATTATATACTTTCTTGGCATAATCAAATCTACCAAATACTAAGAAAAGATTTGAACTCTTAGATACAAAATTGCCCATTAAATGTTTCCTAAGGATCAACCTCCAATGTTTTGAAATAGGAAGTGACAATGACATTGTCTTCATTTTCATTTTTCTTGTCAGGGAAGAGATGTGTCTCATTTATTATTAAAAGTTGGCTAGGGTTCTAGACATCCCGGATCCTGTGTGTCATTGGTAACCTGAATTCTAGCTCGTGAAGAATTTTCTACTCATGGTAAAGTGTGGCTCAGTCTCCAGCATGATAAGTTCAGATATTAAGACAAAGGTTTGAAAACACTGTTAACCATATGACATTGCTGGAACAATCTAAGAACACGATCATGCCAATTTGGATTTATTGTATTTTTCACAAATATTGGTCTGTAGTAGATTGGAATTAAAACAACAACACCACCCTTCATCATAGTGAGAGAACCACTCGGAAAAACAGAATTTCCTCAGATGGGAACATGGTGAGCTGCAGGGAATCCTCTTTCTACTGCTTGTGGTCCAGGCTGCTTGGAGGAGCTTTGGGTGATAGAGCCAGACATGAAGCTGCATTTCTGGAAACAATTAAGAGACACAAAACTCATTGGCCATGTTTGCATCCCATTTAACCATCAACACCGCTCACAGATTTGTCTTAGAGAGGAAAGCTGCCACCTGCCAGTACCTTCAGCGTGGGTTTTCACTAGGAGCTCCTACCATTGCTATTTGTTTTGCCCCTGCTTTACTCAAACAAGCAGAGACCAAACAGGAGGAAATTTGCATACCTCAGAGGAGATTGCCATTTAACTCTTGGGAATGAATATCATTAGGGTTCAAATAAAAAGGTGTCTGTTGGGTACTGTATGGAGTAGACAGCAAAGGTCGGGATTCGATTTGGGGGATTTTAATAAGGCCCCTTTACTGTGCTTTGAGGGTCTCTTTCCCCATCTGTACAATGAGTGTATCACGTTCTTCACTTTAACATGTTATGATGATGATGAAGTAAGTGAATAGCTGGATGAAGTGAGTAGCACCTGGCCCGGAATGCTTGGCACTTAATGAAGGCTGTAATTACAAACCATAGAACTACTTTCTGGCAAGTGAAATGAATCCAGCAAAATGCTCCCACTGCTTTAGGGAACCCCACAGGCTAAATCTGATTGGCTGGGAAGCCATAGGCTTCTCAGTGCGAGAGCTGACCTTATTTAAGGACCATCTACATGGGTGGTTTGCTAGACAGACAGCTTGGAATGAAACCCAGGCTTCAGAGGAGTCCTGTTGAAGACAAAGAGATACCCTGGAGGGAGCCACCCTCACGGGGCCCTGCAAGTCAGGGTAACTTCAGTTCTTCTTCATGTTCTTCATGCCAGGGTCATCTACCTCATTCTAGAATAAAACAGAGCTCCTTCCCAGGACCCCCGTACAATATAGCATTTTAGCACTCCTCCCTATGAAGAGCAGAGTTGTAGGAGTCTAATATAAACCCCCAGTTCAGACTTCTTTTCTCATATAAGACCTTTTGGAGCTTAGCAGTATCTTAGCAACAGCTGCTTCTGGGTTCAAGCAGAGGCTTTCTGGGGCTTATTCCTGATGGATGGGCTCCTTCCTTCGCCCAGGAGACAGCGCTGCCTTGGCCTGCTGGCACTTCTTCACCCGGCCCTCGAATGGAAAAGCCTCTCCAGCTGTCCTGCTCTTGTGACTCTTTGAAGGCCACTTGGATCAGCTCCTACATCCTGACATTTTTCCAGTGGTGATTAAGTTCCTAACGGCCCAGAGAAGTGCCAGCATGAAACTCCAGGAGCACAGGCCGGACGTTTTGTGGTTTCAGCAATGCAGACATATGGCAGTTTTGGGCCGTGGTATTCTCTCAGAGACACCAGGGCCTGCACCACAGGCCATGAGGTGCGGTGCATACAGGCAGCCCAGTGTATTCCCCACTGCTGCGGGATTGTTTTTGGCAGCTTTAGTGACAGAGGGCTGGTGGTTCCAGTTGGAGAAAGACATCTCGTTTTAGAAATAAAAAAGCTGTAGCAAGTTTTTAGTGTCCCTGGTAAATATGTTTCCACTCAGAAAACTTGGCTTGTGACACATGGTTCTGTTGCTCTTGGCCAACATCCATTCTCTAATTGAAAGAATAAGATGCTGGAGTCAGGTTATCTCTGAAGGAGGAAAGCAGGAGAGGCTGGATTTGTAAGAAGATTCTGAAGGCAACTCAAAACTTAAGTCTTCATATATGTATATGTTGTAGGTTGGTTAAGTCAAGCTCATTAACAAATATATTACTTCCCATAGTTGTATGTGTGTGTGTGTTTAAAGACACTTAAAATCTGTTAGTAGTTTTCAATTATACAGTGTATTTGATTAACTGTAGTCACCATGATGAATGATAGATTTCTTGATGTGAAAAAGAGAAAATGGATGATTGAAAGAATGAGGAGAAAGGTCATAGATTGGGAGACTAGGATGTATGTAATGTTTGCAGAGCATATGTACATTATATACATATATACACACATACATACACATATATATGATCAAGGATTTACACAGGTGAACGAACACTTTGAACCATCAACACCCGCTGGACAAACAGGCTGTCCTTCTGTCTTCTCCACACTTCAGAGAAGTGGAAAAGATATGGAGAGAAGAATGAGCCTTAGGGTTTCCAAGTTAAACCATCTGTGTTAGTGATCATGAACTCAGGGTCACTGTGAGGGGCATGCCAGAGAGAATGCTTTTGCATGCATGGCCTTTCTTCTCTTATTGTTCTCCAAGCATCCTCTTTCTGATGATTTCACTGTGTCTGCACGCGTGCTTCTTTAGTAGGGCAGTAAGCCAGAGGGTGTGACTAGGTCCCTTTCTGCCCAGGTCATGGTGCCTGGAGGACAGAACAATCTCCTTCTGAAGTCGCTGATGCCAGATACTGAATACAAAGTCACAGTGACTCCCATCTACATGAGTGGAGAAGGAGTCAGCGTCTCTGCCCCCGGAAAAACCTGTAAGTGGATGTTTCCCTCCTTGGATATTAGCTGACTCATTTTCTAGAAATTCTTGTAACCAGTGGACTAAAGCAAGAATTCAAAAAGGATAATCAAGTGATACATATCTAACACAGACAATGTACAACTATTATTTAACTATGACTTAAATCTTATTATAGCAGAGCCATTACATGTAACAATCTCTGTAGTGTTAAAATTATCTCAAAAAGTTAGTGGATAGTCTACTTATTTTAAGGGTGGTTAGAACCACTGTATTCTATGAATGAAATTAACAGATATTATCAGATAATAATAGTATCTGATAATATTTGTTAATATATGTAATAGTGCACAATGATCCTACTCTTTATATATTATTTCCACTTAATACTATTATAAAATTAATAAGCAATTAAATAAACCTTCAAACAATATATTTATACTAATGAGTATGAGATAAGTTGATACTATGTATAAACATGAAATTACTCCCAGTTGGCTAAGTCTAAGAAAAAGTTAGAGTTTTGTGGAGCTAAAAAGTTAGATGATGAGTGTTTACATGGAATGGGAGATGGTATAGCAGTTAAGAGCCCTTTGTGCTTATCATGAGGGCTTCTTGGGCCAGAGATCACCAAGTTTGACTCCCCAGAACCCATGTAAATAGCTGGGTGTGTATCAGCTGATCAATGAATAATGAAGATGTGGTACATATACACAATAGAGTTTTATTCAGAGGTAAAGGAAAATGAAACTATGAAGTTCACAGGGAAATGGATGGATCTGGAAAGAATTGTACTAAGTGAGGTCATGCAGGTGCAGAAAGACAAATGCCACATGTTCATATGTGGTTCATAGCTTGGCAAATATGTAAGATGAAGTAAGAGTCAATAGCAGAGGCCAGGAAGCTGGAATGAGGCCAGGTGAGACAAGTGTCGAGAGATTAGAGGGATAGTAGACAGGTAAACAGAGGAACAGACTGAAGGGGATGGAAAAGTCCACGTGGGGGCAGAGGAAGGGGATGGAACAGTAGAGAGAGTGAGAGAGGGAAACACAAAAGGAAAGATGGTATGAAAAGTCATATAGAAACCCGTGTCTTCTTTAGCTAATCAAAAGACATCATTTAATTTTTAAAAGGAGAGTGTGAGCAGAAGCATCCTCCTGTAGTGAGGAGTGCTGTACCCAGAAGCCTTAGGTTATTAAAGATAAGCCCAGGGGTGCCTATTGCTCTAGTGTTCTTGGCTGCCCACCAGAACAAGATGGTAGGATCCTATTGTTGAAGACATGCTTTAGATATAAAACACCGAGAAAACAAGCTGGACGAAAGCTGAACGCCTCCTCCCTGCTGGCTGTCTAATAGTGCTGGAAAGTACTATGCAGGCTGCTGAGGCAGGAAAGTCACCAACGTTCTAAACAAGTAGGGATCCTGCAACCTACTCCATGGACCAGCTAGACAAAATGTGATCCCTGGGTACAATAGTGGCAGGTTAGCTATGGGGATAATCAACTGTTCTTCAATTGGATTTGAAGCTCACTCCATGTTAAGATAAGATCCCACTCATGGTACAAATAAGTCAAAAGCCTATGAGTTGAAAGGTCATAGGCCATAGTGGGGTAGCTACTATTATTGTTTGGCTAGATGGACTCATTGTGTCCATCCATTTGACTTCTTTATGATTATGAATATACCCATGAATTGGGGCTGTTCTCACTTTTGTTAGGGAAGCTTCACAGATGGTGATGAGAATAAGAAACAGTCCAGTTCCTAGCACTTGCCAAGACATCCCTGTCATACCTGCCAGGGTACAGGGACGATTGCAGAGAGGTGGCAGAAAGATCAGTGCTGCTATTACTGTTAGTCAGATTAGCTTCTCTATGGAGATAGCAGTAGATACTGAGGAGACTAAAAACTCATCAAAATGCTGAAAATAAAATGTTGAGTACTCAGCACTAAATGATACCTCTCTCTCACACCCTCCAAGGTTCAGGGAATGTTGCAGAAGAGGGGATGGAAAGAAGAGAAGAGATAAGGTGGGAAGGAGACTTTGGGGCATGGTCCTCTGGACATGAACTGATTCAATAATGAGGTCACCAACAATTCAACTTAGAGGTCAGAAGAGGACAAAAAGAATGAGACATCAACACAGAAGAAATACTACATGGAATGATGAGGGAGCTCAGTGGAACAGGGGTAGGGGAAGGAGGACAATATAGAGCAGCAGTAACACACCTCCTCCAGCAGGCCTCCACCTGCTGGAGATAAGTAGGAAGCTTAATGGTTTTGTTTTGTTTTGTTTTGTTTTGTTTTTGTTCTGTTTTTTTTCTAGGGTCTCACTCTAGCCCAGGCTGACCTGGAAGTCACTACATAGTCTTAGGCTGGCCTTGAACTCCTAGTGATCCTCAAACCTCTGCCTCCTATGTGTTGGGATTAAAGTTGTGCATCACCACACCCAGCAGGAAACTTAATCTTAATTAAAAATTCCTGAGGCTATGGGATACATTTACAACCAAACCACCACAAGCATCATTAACAATACTGGATATGGGTATTTTTTATATATGAAGAATAGCATGACAAAGAAACAGAGATTTCTAATAAACACTACTCAATTTGATTTTTGCTTAAAATTAATAGAAATCATGGGAACAATATGACTGAATAAAACTGCTTTACCACCAGAATATTTGAAAACAACCACAGACCCTAGAAGCATCTCCCTGTGAACTTTATTGCACTTTTATTTGTAAATGTTTGACTGTGAGGAGATAACTCAGATTTTATTGACAATAAATGTAGACCACCAAGAAGGAAACTACCCTGAACCTCTTTTTTTCTCTCTCTTCTATCCTATTCAGTACCATCATCTGGACCCAAAAATTTAAGGGTCTCAGAAGAATGGTATAACCGGTTGCGCATTACGTGGGACCCGCCATCTGCTCCTGTGAAGGGCTATAGAATTGTCTACAAACCCGTCAGTGGTAAGCAGTACTCAGGATTATAAGTAGGGAACTGATATGCATTTTACAGTCTTTTTTTTTTTTTTTTGGTACTGTTTCTATCAGTGTTGATCTTTATTGTAGAGAGCTTCATGTTGCTGGGATGAACTTCCAAACCAGTCCCAGTTTAGTGGAGGAAGGGATATATGTCAAGCTTACAGAAGGGGACAAACTTGCATAGATGACAGAAGCTGCTTCCACATATCCAAACAGAGAGAAAAAAACTGTAGCAAGCAAAAACACACCCATACAACAGTACCTGCACAGATTAAAAAAGCAACAAGCACAAACCGGCAGCATGCAGGACCCTAGGCAGAGCTCAAACTTCTCTGCATACCTTTGGGCTGCAAATCAGATCCACCCCCCAGTGACACCTCCTCCAACCAGGTGGCTGGAGACAAGTTTTAATGAAACACCTGAGTCTATGGGGGACATACATTTAAACTGCCACAATCTGATAAAGCATTATTTGTTTTGAAGGCAGTTTTTTTTTTCTGGTATGGTCAGTGTTAGAAAGCCATTTAAAGGATGAACCTATGACTTCACATACAAAACTAGTAAGCATATCAATGAGCAGAGTAGATTGGTGTGCACTTGACCTCATGTTACCTTAAATAGGAATTCTATTTCTTGGGTAAGTTGAAGAAATTCTATTGACAAATTTCTCAATCTCCTCATTTTGGAAAGTTGGAGGATTAAAATCTAAATGGAAGAAATGCCTTTAGACCAGCCTTTTGGCCACCCAGATGAGCAGACCATTTACTATTCTGCCTCCCACATTATATGCTAAAGACAGGTGAATAATTCAAATTAAACCTTTGGTTTGCATGCCTATGGAGAGAAAGTATACCACCCCCCATCACAGTATCACCTCCTCCCCTTCACATTCTTGTGGAAGTTTAAACAGGAGAATAAATTACCTGTTATGAGGTCTTTTCAATTTTGTAGACCTGGGCCTTGAGAACTCTGGCTGTTCTTCAGAAAGGTTTTTACTTTTCCAAGTATTTATAATTTTGCAAGAAACATTTAAAACCATTCTTTGCATCACTTTTTGCCCTTAAAAATCTCTGTTAGTCTTATTCTGTTACCTAAAACGTTCATGAACCATGAATATAAAATCATGAGACTAGACAGTGGATATGTTGGCCTGCTCCAAGCTGAGTCTTTCAGTCCCTTTGCTGCAGATCCGAAGCATGTGTTCATTTGCAAAACATCCTCACACACCTCATTCTTTGGGACCTTTAAAAATATGATAGTCAGGGGGTGTGTTGCTTGCTGTGAATGCTGTATAAGGATAGAACCTTCTGCTTTTTGTCATGTCCATGTCTACTGGGGACAATGTTAAGTGTCTGAGAAAGGGCAAGAGGGAATTATCTCTCAACACAGAGATTCTCAATACAGTGCTGGCTGGGTGGTGAGGGCCATCAAGGTTTCTTGTGAATAAGCACAAAGGACAAAACTGTGTTTAGGGAAAAAATTCAGAATAGGGTTTGAGGGCTAGATGAGACCAGGTTCCAAACCACAGCCCAGTGGTTTGCTTGCTGGGTAGTCCTGGGAAATGGAGAAGGGTTGATTATGTATTCATGAATGCAACATTGTCTTAGCCCAATTGACTTCAAGAGCACTTTCATTTTGTTTTTCTAGATTTTGTTTTGAACTGAAATATTACTCTTTCTCCTTTAGTTCCTGGCCCAACACTGGAAACTTTTGTGGGTGCTGACATTAATACCATTCTTATCACGAACCTGCTCAGTGGGATGGATTACAACGTGAAGATATTTGCCTCCCAGACCACAGGCTTCAGTGATGCCCTGACAGGCCTGGTGAAAACATGTAAGCCTGACAATGTCCACTTGTCTCTGCCCCTTGGGTGACTTTGTGTCAGTTTTTTCCCGTGACTTGTCACTCGACCGTGGCTTCACCAGTCATTGGTTCTTTTCCTCCATGTTGCCCTATTTGGATGTGTGGCATTTCCTCAGGGCCCTTCAGAGGCCTATTTGGCAGGCAGATCTCAGCAGCTGGCTTTCCAATAGGCTCCATGATTAAGATAGGAGTTCCTTCTGGAAAGTCTGGGTGAAATTTTCCAAACAGTCTGTGGCCTGACTGACACAGCCAATGCCAGTCAACATTGGCCCAGGGAGAACGTTGCCTTTTTCCAAGCTACGGCCTTGCACGCACGCACGTGCACACACACACACACACACACACACACACACACCACTCTGAGAACTTCTTTTTCTACTCTTCTATGGGTCATCATGTTGTCTGCAATACCACAGGGGCCATCTCACTGGTGCCCAGTGCTCCTAGATGCCCATGGAAGTTTACATTGCCTTCCAAATTTTGGCTTGTACATTTAGTATTCTCCAAGTGTGTTATATACCTCCACACCATCTGTTTAATACATTTCTTTAAATCGATTCACATTTTTTTACCTAAATACTTAAAAAAAACTCACGGAACTACTTTCAACACAAGATATTTTCAATATATAGTAATGATAATACATAATGACCAAAATGAATTGTATGAGTTTCTTTTTTGTTTTTATTTTAAAATATTTTTATTTATTTGCAAACAGAGAGAAACACTGAGAGAGATGGAAAGAGAGAGAATGGGCATGCCAGGGCATCTAGCCACTGGAAATGAACTCTAGATGTGTGTGCCACTTTTGTGCATCTGGCTTCACGTGGGTACTGGGGAATCAAACCCAGGTCGTTAGGCTTTTCAGGCAAGCACCTTAACTGCTGAGCCATCATCTCCAGCCCCTAAAACCCCCACCTTTTTTTTGAGGTAGGGTCTTTCTTTACCTTAGGCTGACATTGAATTCACTATGTAGTCTCAGTGTGGCCTCGAACACACAGCAATCCTCCTATCTCCTGAGGGCTGGAATTAAAGGCGTGTGCCACCACACCTGATTGAATGGTATGAGTTTCTATTGACTCAAATAACCCTGGGTGTATGAAGAGCTTGTA
>PVHP010011306.1:0-45439 GCA_004024765.1 Zapus hudsonius | reverse complement strand
AACTTAGTGTCAGTTAACAAACTGCTGACCATAGTGAAAAGTAGAGATGAGTGAAATATCCTTGAAATAAACTTGAGAGCTCACAGAATTCACCAAGCATTAAGCGTGATGCTATTTTTGACTGTCTCAAAGTTCCATCTGCATTTTATCTCACACACCAGCAGGAGAGATGTTATTTGTAACTTTCATAGCTGCCAAGGAAACTTATCAGCATTTCTTTTCTAGGAGGGGATTCCAGTTTAGTGATGGGGGTGGGGACAGGGGCAAAGGGCACAGGAAAGTCCTATGCTCTAAGAATATTCTGAGCTAGCATCTGCTCTTCTTTTAAGTAAACTTACGAACGTCTAATTTACAAAATTAAAATAGTAGGATAGTTCTTTTTAGGGGATCTACATCCTAAGACAGTTTTGGAGGTGAGAGCGTGTTTCCTAGAGATGTGTGAGGATGTCATACAGGCTGAGCTGCTAAATGAGTTGGACGTGTGACCGTGGGGATTTCTAAAACCGGAAGATTGATGGGAAAATGGGGCTTCTTGCAGGGATGAGGAAATACCTCAGAATGGTACTTCTCGATACAGAGAGACTGTTTTCTATTATCACTAAGTGGTTCAAGGTTAAGCGTCTAAGGCTGTACTCACTAAGGAAACATTTCTGAAATTAGATAGGAATTTTGGAGAATAGGATTTGCTTTTCAGCATGAAGGTCCCCCCCCCAAAAAAAAAGACTGAAATATATAAATCCTGTAACTCAGGGACTTCCTGTCAATGGAGCAGGGGGTTTATCTCTTTTAAACCAGAAGTCAAGGTGTGGGGGGATGGAGGTAGGAGAATGCCCGTGAGAATGGAGACCATGTTGCTCTGTGCTCCTCTGTATTGCTGCTGAGCAGTGTGGGGTCAGAGCCACAGCCTGGTTCATTACCCGAGCTTGAACTAGACAGCCGGGTTCTCTCCTCTAGACACCCAGGATTTATCTTTGTGTCTGCACCTTGGTACAGCATCTTGCAGCCTCCAAAGAGGTAATAAAGTGACTCCTTCCCAGTCCAGCCTATAGTAACATGTTACTTCTGCTTTAGATGAACAAAATGTCTCCCCTCCCCCCAATCAGCATCTCACTGTAGCCCAGACTGGCCTGCAACTCACTGCAATCCTCTGCCTCCAACTCCCAAGTGCTGGGATTAAGGGCATGAGCCACCACACCTGGCTGATGGACACAATCTTTAATTCTATCTTCTTCTTACCCCCCCCCCCAAGGTAGGGTCTCACACTAGCCCAGGCTGACCTGGAACTATGTAGTCCCAGGCTGGCTGGCCTCGAAATCACATCCATTGGGATTAAAGGCATGTGCCGCCTAAAATCTGTAATTCTTCTTGGGGTCAGAACTATCACATTGCTGAATTAAAAATGAACATGAAATATTTTCTCTCCCAAATGAAGAAATGTCAATACACTAAAGGCAGGGCTGGGTAGAGTTTGATTGGGGTCCTCTTGGTAACATTTGTGATATCACCTTCATTAATTCCTGAAAATACAGCAAATGCATGTCCTTGATTATCTGCGTGATTTGAGTCTACCACTGGTCACCTAAAATTATTCCACTGAGATTTGTTCAAGGACATGGATGTGTTCTCTCTCTCAAGAGAATCTTCACATTGAATTTTTAAAAAATATATATTTCATTTATTTGCAAGCAAGCAGAGAGATGGAAGAGACAGACAGAGAGAATGGGCATGTCATGGCCACTAGCCACTGCAAATGAACTCCAAATGAATGTGCCACTTTGGGCATCTGGCTTTACATGGGTACTAGGTAATTGAACCTGGATCAATTACCTAACGGCTTTGCAGGCAAGTACCTTAACTGCTAAGCTATCTCTCCAGCCCTCAGGTTGAATTTTTAAGGGAAATATTTTTAAATGATGAATCAGTCTAATAAGAGTTTAAAAAAGATCAGACAGTTCATGTGTAAAATTTCCATTTTTAGAATTCAGTGTAAGATCTTTATTGGGGACTGAGAATTATTGAGATGGTTTGTGAAGACTTTAGTTTGCTTTCGGCCTTTGCACATTGCCTGAGGAGAATTCTGCTGGAACAGAAATGCAGGCCAGGACTGTATGTGTAGCTGTTCTCTAGTGACGGCATAGACCTGCCTGAGATGTGGCATACGAACCTGAACGGAGCACATCAGACCAGTTGGAGTTGGGCTGATATTCTGTACAAAGATCACTCTTGCTGACTTGAGAACTTATCCCCCCAAAGCTAACTCTTCAATTTGTGTCTTAATTGAAATCACTAATATTACACATGAGCTGTTTAGAAAAAGATAGTTGATGGTTTGTGGAGATTTGAAGGTAGAGTGTCTCCCATAGCCTCCTGTGGTCCCCAGCTGGTGGCAATTTGGGAAGTTGTGGAGCCTATGGGAGGTGGAGCCTTGCTGGAGGTGTGGCACTGCCGTCCTTGAGGCCTGTTAGTCCAACCCACTGGGTGTACAGAGTCGGCTCACTTGGACTACCTCATTCCTACTGATGTGACAAGAAGTGACATCCGGGCTGCCTGCTCTGCCATGCTTTCCCGGTGATGCAAGTTCCCCTGGAGACAAGACTGTGAGCTGAAATAAACCCTTTCTCCCAGAAGCTGCTTCTGGTTGGGTGTTTTGTCCCAGCGATGAGAAGGTAACTGCTCCTCAGCTGCTGTTGGACATGGTTAGGGAGCTTGTAGGGTATTTAACTTTGCACTTGCCAGGACAACAGACAGTGTCTTTATTCTGAAGCATTTAAGCATTCAGTTCCAGGACAGTGGTATGGCTGGGATCCCCTTGTCTTATTGGCTCTCCTACCTAGCAGGCTACTCCTTGGTCTTCTTGGCTTCCTTCCCGAAAGTCTTCCTCCATCCCTCCCTCTTCTCTTCCAGTGTTACAACTGGAGAATCCAGTTTTCTTTTTCTGTCATTTTTCAGCATCTATTGGCACTCTTGTGAAAGCTTTCCTGTTTGCCTCCTGCTTGAAGGCCGATAGTGCGTTCAGTATTTAGTGTGCTATAACCATCATTCACCACCATCATTCACTTTGATTCTCACGTGGCCCTTACTTTGGATAAGCGAAACTGTACCCCAGTTTCAATGAAGAAAACAATCGAAACATTTTTCCTTTGATAAGGTGCTTGAGGAGATTGAAGAGCCTCCCGATGATTGTGGAACATTGCAGGGAACAAGTAAGGTGATCACATTTTCTTGGGGGAAATAGAGAGAATGGCTGTGCTAACCAGTGACAGATGGTGTTCTGACTGCAGAGGGTCTGGGATGGAGTAAACCGGAATTTAATCTCCCAGAAGCAAACACTTACGAAATTTAAGTATGTGTTGTCTATTATTCAGTTTAAAAAAACTAGTTTTTATTTTGTAAGTAGAGGAGGAGCAGGGAAAATGTACACACCAGGGCCTTCTATCACCGCAAACAAAATCCAGATGCATTTGCCACCTTGTGCATTTTGCTTTACGTGGGTACTGGGGAATCGAACCCAGGCCAGCAGGCTTGGCAAGAAAGGGCCTTTCACCGCTGAGCCACCTTCCCTGCCCCTCCATCATTCACTTAAGGCAGTGTTCAACACAATTTAAAGGTGGTGAGAGGCATCTGAAACTTACTTAAATTAGAACATCTTTTCTTCTAAATGATGGTTTAATGACTGCAGGCCCTCAAACCATTAGTTACTTGCAAATATACACATAGCATCTACACATAGGCATAGTTTGATTTGAAAATGAGAGCTATCATCTGAAAGCCTGCGTTTACTCCACACGCGGGTGGGGTGCCGGAACAATTGTTGTACCCCCTCCTGTGCAAATTGTGGACTTCCTGTTCTTGCAAACTAAAACCTTAGCGCATCTCACTTCTCGTGGCTCTCACTGTTCTGGCTGCATCTGTCCCCTGGGAGGGACTGGAAGACACTGTGTGTGCTCCCATCCTTACCCTTCTGTTCTGCTCCATTAAGTATCTCAGTAAAGCCTTTCCTTCCTCTTTCTGGAAGGTCTCTACATTAACCTACGTTCCACCTCCTGCCAGCTCTCTTACTTTAATCTTGCTGTGTTAGAAGGTGTTGAGACAAGCTGTTTCCCTGGCAGGGCTCAGATCAAAGCACAAGGCACCAAAATCCAGTGTGGGTGAACCAATGAGTTTATTGGGGTTCCTTACCAAGCAGGGTGAGGGGTTTCTTGCAGGAGCATGGGTGACTCGGGGGCAGCTATAGCACCACAAAGTCCCACCCCATTCTGAATGACCACCTCACGGTAGCTCATCATGGAATCCCACTTCTAATTCACCTTCTGCCTGCTATACAATGTAGCTCCTCCCAGATCACTTGTAACTGGGAGAGGGCAGGTGGCAGGAAGAGCTGGACTCCGAGGAGTGGGTGTTATGACCCTCCTCTCCTCCATCTAGTGAGTGTCCACCTCTACTACCCTGTCTGTGGCCCTGGCTCTCCCTCTATTGCTCTGCTCCCAAGCTGCCATGGCTACTGGACCAAAGTGCACTCTAGTCCAAGATGGCTTACTGAATGCCATACAGCAGGAGGGATCCTGGAGCCTCCTTTCTAGCTCTGACATTCTGTAATTCTCGCTGTTTCTGAACTGCCAGCGAGCATCTGTCTTGACCCCTAGCACGTATCACTGACCCAGGAGAGTGGAGATGCGTGGACTAGGTTCCCTGGCTCGTGATAGAGCCCACCCAGCAAGCCAAGTCCCCCGTGGGGTATGGTCATTGGAATAGGGGTAGATGAGGTGCCCAGGGGGAAAGTCTGGGAGAAGTCTCCAAGTTTCACCAATGTCTGGAGGTGATTGCTTATATCCAAAGAAAGGTCAACAAGAATGAGGCCCAGAAGTGGAAAGAATGGTCAAGAGGTTGCTATGGAAGCTGGGAATTTTGCCATTCAACTCTTAAAGTCAGTTCAAAGTGGGGTAGGTTGTAACTGAGGTCTTCTGATTGATGACAGTCAGAGCACCTTGGTGTCATAGTTCTGGAAGTTCATGAGTAACATTAGTTCAGAGGGATGAAAGATACATTGTCACACTTGTGTTCAGGTTAAAACTCATGGAATACTCAGCTCTAATACTGCCATTTTTGAGACAGGACACAGCTATCTCAGAGGTCATCACTAAGCAAGGCAAGGCACGGGAAGGCTTTAGAGAATCCAGTGATACCCTTGGGGACACTCCTCTCCCTCATTCTCCAGACTGAGTCCAAGCCAGGAGAGCCACCATTCCTGTTCTTGAACCACCCTGGGCACCTCAGAGCATGCTCAGCACCAGCGTTTGTTACGTTTTTCAGCCTGTTGGTCTTCTGTAACTGATTTTCTGACAAAAACTTTTCCTCAGGAGTCACTTCTGTATTCCCTGCTTTGGTTTGTCTCTGAAGAAGGAAGTGAACTTGGACTTAACCTCGCTCACACTTAGAAGAGATTTAAAGTCAGAAGCCACGATTTGTTCTTTAGGAAACTCTTGTGACCTTTCAGTTGAGTTTTCTCCTGTATTTACTACCATTTGAAGAGCTGTTATTTGCATTAACGGAGTGACTCTGGAATTTGCACAGAAGAAAACACTGTTTACTGAGTCCAGGAGCCTTAAGAGGCTTCTGCACTTCTTGTGCTCATGTTTAAAAAATTCAATGGTTGTGCCGGGCGTGGTGGCGCATGCCTTCAATCCCAGCACTCGGGAGGCAGAGGTAGGAGGATTGCCGTGAGTTCAAGGCCACCCTGAGATTGCAGAGTGAATTCCAGGTCAGCCTGGGCTAGAATGAGACCCTACCTCGAAAAACCAAAAATAAAAAAAAATAAAAAAAAAATCAATGGTTGTGTCACCACTGGAAGATGCTTGAAGGTAGGGCTGTTCCTGTGAGGATAAAGGCTCCTCCAGTTCTGACTGGAGAGTTAGGGAGAGCCTGAATCACTGTAGAAATGATATGATGACTTGCTATGAGTATCTCTGGAGTCATTGATTATAAAAGACCGAGCATAGTTTGTCCTCAGGGAATGCATGCTGGGACTCGAGGGAGGGGGTGCGGTGGGGTGCAGGAGTCCATGCCAGGAGGCATGGAGAAAATGCCAGTATAGGAGGCAGAAGTCCTGGGGAGAAGGGTGTGCCAGTTTTTAGGCTAGATGTATTGAAAATGCATCATGTATTTGCTGGTAAGATATTAATCTATAGCCACGTAGTGGAGACAGATACGAGAGCATGTGCATCTTTTATCCTTGATCTCTGACCCAGTCAGTCTACTCATTAAAAAAATAATTTTGGGGGGCTGGAGAGGTGGCTCAGAGGTTAAGACACTTGCCTGCAAAGCCTAATGACCTGGGTTCGATTCTTTAGTGCTCAGGTGAGGCACTTGCATCTAGAGTTTGTTTTTGGTGGCTGGAGGCCCCGGAGTGCCCACTCTCTCTCTCTCTCTGTCTGTGCTTCTCTACTTGCAAATAAATACAAAATATTTTTATTTGAGAGAGAAGGGGGCGTGGAGAGGAGTGTGTGTAGGGATACACAAGGTCTCCTGCCACTTCACAAAGACATCAGATACTTATACCATATTGTCCGCCTGGCTTTACATGGGTCCTGGAGAATCAAACCCGGGTCATCACACTTTATAAGCAGGGCCTTTAGCCACTGAGCCATCTCCCCAGCCCTCGGTCTACTGATTTCTGCCTTTCTAGGTGACCTTGCCATCCTGTGACCTAGTAGGAAATCAAGTCCTCCTCTTTCTTTACCCTGGATTGATTCCTCATTTAATTTCACCAGTAAGTTGTTTGCTTCGAAGCAAGATGCAGGAAAGGCCGGGTGTGATGGTTCAGATCTGCAATCCCAACCACTCAGGAGGCTGAGGCAGGAGGATCACAGTTTGAAGTCCAGGCAACTTAGTGGAACCCTGTTCAAATGAAAAAAGAAGACTTCGCCAAAGCAGATCAAGGCAAGGCCCTGGGCCTGTTCCCAGGACTGCAAAAAGACAATGAAAAATCCCAACGCTGGGCTGGAGAGATGGCTCAGCAGGTAGTGCACTTCCTGTGCAAGCATGAGGGCTTGAGGAACCCCTAGAGACCACTTGAGTTTTGATCCCCAGGACCCACATAATCAGCTGGGCATGGCGTGTGCATCTGTAACCCCAGTGCCTCAGGAGAGCAGAGACCCAAGACGAGCTTACAGGAAAAATGGCAAGTTCTGGGTTCAGTAAAAGAATCCAGCTTAAAAAGTAAGCCGTCGACATGGACAGTATTTTACCTTGCCTTGGGCTTCTTAAGCACAATACAAAATAGATGAGGAAAGGGGACGGGGGAGATGGCTCAGCAGTTAAAGGTACTTGTGGGCAAATCCTGTTGGGCCAGGTCAATTTCCTAACACCTAAGTAAAGCCAGAGACCAAATGCCAGACAAAAGCCGTGTGCCTGGCATTCGTTTGTAGTGACAAGAGACCTTGCTGTGCCCGTATGTACATGTGCCCATGCAAATATTAAAAAAAAACTGAGGAAAATGAATTTGACTTCATTGAAGTAAGAACTTCTGCTTTTCAAATGACAGTTAAGATAATGAGGGCTGGAGAGATGGCTCAGTGGTTAAGGCACTTGCCTCCAGTGCCTAAGGCCCTGGGTTCAATTCCCCAGGACCCACATAAGCCAGACCCACAAGATGGTGGCCCTGGTGAGCTCTTTCTCTCTCTCTTTTTCTTTCTCTCTCTCTCTCTTTGCTTGAAAATAAATAAATAAAATATTAAAAATAAAATGATAATGAAAAATAATCTCTAAGAAGCTTTTCAGATGTCTGAACAAAGAATGTGTATTTGGGCTGCATGCAGAGCTCCTCCAGTTACTGATTAAGTGATAAGCACCCAGGAGGGTTGGGGGCTGGTACATGCCACACCCCCAGTATTCTGGAAGCTGAGACCTGAGGGTCTTGAGTTCCAGGCCAGCCTGGGCTACCTAGTGAGTAATACTGTCTAGATGTCTCCCTGCTTCCACAAAGAATTCTGAGCCAACGAAGATTGGAACCAATGAAGATAAACTGGCAAATAGACAAAAGACAAAAAAGATGTCTAACACTTCCTAGACACCAAGAAGATGCAGACAGAGCCACAGGGACCGCACACCTGGTTAGGTGGGTGAAAAGACAAAGACAGGATCTAGCAAGAACTCCAGGAACATAGGGTGACTAGAACATTTACACCTTGCTGGTGCCATCGCCTTAGAGAAGTGAGGTCACTTCTTAACCAGTCAGGCCTGCACCTGTTGTCACTCGGCAATATGCACGTACAGAGGTCAGACGTGGAAACCCAGACGTGTACAGGCCTAAACGCACAAACAATAAGATGCTACTCGGTAAATAAAAAAATGGATTATTGATCGATGTGAAGACAGAATAATTACGCTGAGTAGAGTGATTCCATGCATGCAAAACTCTGGAAGATGAAACTGATCAAGGCTGGAGTTGGGGGTGGGGGTGGGGCAGGGAGCTTACTGGTCCCTGTGGGGATGGTCACTATCTTGACCGTGGCGGTGATCTAATAATGTGTATTTCAAAACGTTAGCAGTTGTATACCGTCAATATGTCTGGTTTGTCCCTTAACTATCGTAGCTCACAGCCGAGGGGCTTTGACCTTGTCCGCTGTGCGGGATCCACACTTGCTTAGATTAGGTACTTTGTGATTATTTCCTACAGTGAGCTGCTGTGTAGAATAAAGCCCAGAGGTGAGGAAGAAGTCTAGGAAAATGTGTGAAGAATCACTCCCACTTCTCCAGTCTAGGCTCCATTTTAAATCCAGGCTGCTGGAACCCGTTTCCGTTTAAAGAACTCTGGGGTTTGTGTCTTGTCCTCAGTGGTCTCGTTTCTGGAAGACTGAAATACAGCAGGCTTTTAGATCAGATGGGGGACTTGTGCCACTCTGTGCCTGCTTAGGCCTGAGGTCGTCTGGAGGCCAACTGTACTTTTTATAGGTGAATAAACCCGAGCCCTGAGGGTTCTAGAACCCCAACCGAAACTGTGGTTAATACTGATCTTGAAGTAAAACGTCTTTTATTAGCTTTCTCACTGGCTCATTCATGAATCTTTCTCCAAGTCACCTCGCCAGTTTGCTTGCTCTTCTTTAACTGCTTCAGAGAAAGGATGATGATCATTTCTATTTACTTTAATTTTAACAGAGAGAGAGAGAGAGAGAGAGACTGACTGACTGACTATGGGAGAACCAGGGCCCTGCGCCACTGCAAATGAACTCTAGATGCATGTGCCACTTTGTGTCAGGCTTCATGTGGTCCTGGGAAATCAAACCTGGGCCAGCAGGCTTTGCAAACCTTTAGCTGCTGAGCCATCTCTGGAGCCCCAATAACTTCTGAGGAAGCCTGACTAAACCCAGAGGTCAGGGTGTGTATACTGAGATGCACTCCGCTGAGTACTGTGATTTATTTAGTCTCTCCGGACATTCCCCTAGTCGCTCTGCCTTTGGAAGTCTCTCAGGACCGCCAAGGGAAATGAAGTGGGCAGAAGGGCTTTGTGTTGGCCCTTTGCCAGGAGCACATGTGGCTGGTCTGGCCCTCTACAGCTACAGCAGCCATAGGAGCTACTCTGAAAGCCAGGTTGGGCTGATGAAGAGGGATCAGACCTGGATCAGCTCGTTTCTCGTTGCTCCGGAAGACTACAGCTTAGGGAGGGACAGGATTTATTTCAGCTTCCAAAGGCAGAGCCCATTATGGCAAGGAAAGTGTGGCAGGAACAGGAAGGTCCCGTCACCCCTTGACATCAGCAGGGAGGGTGGGGAGAGAGAAAGAGAGGGGGAGGGAGAGACTAGCAAGTGGGGTTGGACTATTAAACCCTCAAGGCCTGTTCCACTGGCACCCTTCCTCCAGCAAGGCTCCACCCCCTTCCTGAACAGTGCCACAAACGGGGGGGGGGGGGGTAAGTGTTCAGACGCATAAGTCTATGGGGGGAACATTTTACATTCAAACCACCACCAAGTACCCTCACAGTAGTCCCACACCCCCTGGGCTGTGGTCGAGGGGCTTGAAGTTGGGCTTTTCTTTCCATAGTCTATAGTTTGCTGGGACATTTATTAAAAGGAAAGAAAATAAAACAAACAAAAGCCTAACAGCTTGTGGAAATTTTCTGCCCCATATAAAGAGAGACAGTGAGCATACGGGGGATTCATTGCTCTGTTCCTCAGTGAGTACCCACTGTTAAAAATCTACAGGATTTGTTGTTACAAGAGTGGACTGGAGTCAGGGACACAGGGATGGTGGTAGAAATAGACAATGCACGAAGGAGGAGAAAGGTGTTCCAGAGAGTGGAAGTGGGCTAGAGCTGCAGAGCTGGGCCACCAGGTCCAAGGCTCCAGTGCCAGGAGAGCTCGCATCTTTGTAATTTATGGAGCACCGCCTTCTCTTGCACATGCTGTTTAGTTAGATGGAGCCTAGCTGGGGACAGGTATCTAGGCCACTTCGTATCTTTCATATTGCTTCTCTCTCACATCCTACCCTTTTGCCACAGTGAGATTATTGAAGTATTTTATAGCAAATAAAATGCAGAAGGATCTGTTCTGTGAGTTATTATTTTTTAAAATATTTATTAATTTTCAAGCAGAGAGAGAGAGAGAGAGAGAGAGAGAGAGAGAGAGAGAGAGAGAGAGAGAGAGAGAGAGAGAGAGAGAGAGAGAGAGAGAGGACGAACCAGGGCCACCACCTTGTGGGTCTGGCTTATGTGGGTACTGGGGAATTGAACCCTGGGCCTTAGGCACTGGAGGCAAGTGCCTTAACTGCTGAGCCATCTCTCCAGCCCTGTGAGTTATTAACCTCCCATTTCTTCAAATCTTTTCTGGAGTGCTGGGGACTGAACCCAGGAGTTTGAACATGGCCAGGCAAGTGTATACCACTGAGTTACATCCCCAGTCCCACACATCTTTCCTCTCTCCCCGCCCTGGACATCTCTCTTCTCTCTCCTCCCCTCCTGAGTCTATGAGTGTGTGCATGTGTGTGTGGCCACAGGTGTTGGCACTCACTTTCCACCTTGTTGTGAGGCAGGTGCACTTGATTCTTTGCTCTCTGCTACATTTGCCAGGCTTCTGGACAATTTTCCTTTCTCCACCATCCTTGCCTTACCTAGGTACACCTGCTATTATACCCCTGGGGCCACAGCATTGGCTCTGATAGCTTCTGGGGATCTGAACGCAGGTGCATGGCAAGTGTGTTATCCACTGAGCCTTCTCCCCATCCCAGCGCCTTATTAACCAATTAATTAGTTTGTGTGCGTGTGTGTATACCAGGGTCTCTTGCTGCTGCAAACGAATGCCCATTTCACTTTATGTAGGTGGCTAGGGAGTTGAACCCAGGCTGGCAGGCTTTGCAAGCAAGAGCCTTCCTCAGCTGCAGCTCTATAGACTTTTTTTAAAAAAATAAAAATAAAAACATGTTAAAACTATTTCTAGTTAAATTTATGTCTAAATATAGCAACCGGCCATTGAATGTGTCAGGGTGCTGATTACTAATGCTGGTGACGTAACTGTTGGAAGTTACAGCAGCAGTTACAGCCCCCAAGGAGAGGCCCAGTACCTTCCTGTGTCCAGGGACTGTATGGCACCTCCCAACAATGATTTTCAAAGGTACTTGGCGACAACTTTGTTCAGATGAAATCTTAAGCATCCCAACATTTAAAATAAGGAAAAGATAAAAGCAATGGACCGGTACCTCCTTAGGCATTTTTTCTTTTTCTGGATTTGGCAGCACATATATTAAATTTGCAGAAATCTGGAAACCCACCCAGGAGACAAAAATGGCTTGAGAACGGCTGTCATTCCAGGTTTCTCCCCTAGATAGGGATTTGTTTTTTTGACTCTCCACTTTTATTCCCATCAAAAAAACAAAATTTGCCAGGTGTGGTGGTGTACACCTTTAATCCCAGCACTGGGGAGGCTGGAGGAGAAGATTCACCGTGAGTCTGAGGCCAGCCTGAGACTCCGTAGTGAATTCCAGGTCAGCCTGTGCTAGAGTGAGACTCTACCTCGAAAACCCTCCCCCCCAAATGAATTAATACGATTCATAATGTAATGATGATTTCTGTAGTAAATCTCAATTCTAGATCTATTTAAAAGAACACTCATAATGTTTCCCTTCCTATTTTGAAGGATAGATGCTAATTCAAAAAAAATTTAAAGTAGTCAATAAGCATCGGGGGAGATGGCTCAATGGTTAAAGGTGTCAGCTTGCCAAGCCTCCCAGTCAGGGTTCAAATCCCCAGTGCCTGAATATGGCCAGCTGAAAACAGTGGCACATGCGTCTGGTGTTTGTTTGCAATGGTGTGTGCACACAGACTTTCAAATAAATAAATAAATAAATAAAATTTTTAAAAAGTCACAATTAAACGTGAGGTCTTAAACACACTGCCAAGCCCATCGTTCAGATCAAGCTTGTGAACACATCCAACATCTGAGAGGATCGTCATCTCCTATCACAATCCTATAGTAAGTTCATCGGCCATGTGAAGCAGATAGTTTTCTAATTTGTTTTTCTTGAACTAGTGTAAGTAAAAATGCACCTGCTTTGGTGTGAGGAGGTTCATTCTCCCAGGCACTGTGTGGGCTTCTGGGGAAGAAGGAGGCTCTAATGCACTGATGTCATTATTCCCACCACCTCCTCCCCTCCTGGTGGAGGGATGGCAGCGAGAAAGCCAAGGCGCTCGGCAGATCACACGGTGACCCTCGTTCTTGTCTGACACTCGGCTCTCCTCCACCCCAGCCTGTCAGCCCAGTGATAAATTATCCACAAGCCATCCTTAGTAATACATTAAAGAACAACCTTGAGGGCCGAGGAGATGGCTCACATTAAAGCCTGGGCTGATTCCCCAGCACCCACATAAAGCAGATGCAAAGTGGCATGTGTGACTGGAGTTTCCCAAGAGACCCTGGCATGCATGCCCCCCCCCACATCCACTAAGTCGGGGTATGTCTCCACCTAATTAGCCTACATGTGGTTATTTATCATGAAGGAAGTCTTTCTCTAAACCTGTGGCTCTTAAGGTGGTGAGGAAGAGAAGCTGGGAGACCCTCTGCCACCCCAGCCCCACCCCCCCTTCCAACCAACTCTGGCTTCTGAGGAGCTTTTTTCTAAGCTAAGTACTGTGCAGTGAGGCCAGCACGGGCAGATCAAGTTGCAAAGCTTTGGAAAGATTCAGGTGTTTTCTCCACGTCTCTGACCACACCCATGTGATGGTTAGGTTCTGTTTTCAACTTGATCTTTTTTAATGATCTTGGGTATTTAATCTCAGGAAGGGGCAGGGTGTGAGGAGGCTCAGGGAAGCTGGAAATGAACACCCCTTCCTGGGAAGGCAGTGCAGGAAGGTAATTCCAGAGACACAGGGAGTCAGCAAGGCTGGGAAGGGTTGTCAGACCCTGGCCTAAGACTAGATAAAGGGGAAGGAGACTTCTCTCCCTTAGTCCCCTGCCCGTTTTGTTTGCTGGTGCTGGTGATGGGTTTCTCTCTCTGCTTGGACCTGTGAAAGAGGGTCAGCCTCTTTCTCTATTATGGAACTTCCCCTGGATCTGTAACTTCAATAAATCCTTTCCTCCCATAACTGTGTCTGGTTTGGAGGTTCATCCCAGCTCTGTGTGTGGCTGACTACAACACACGTGAACTCATTCTTTCTGACCCTCAGTTCTTCTGGTCTCCTGGGAATAGACAGGGTAGCACATCCAGGATGGGTGCTCTGTAGTTCACACCTGAAATCTCTGGTTTCCCTCAAAGATAAAGGACAGAATTGGGGCCATCTTTTCTCTCACAGTCACATGATATAGCCAGAGAGCATCAATGTAGGGAAGGCAGAAGAACATTTTGATTGCCATTAAGGACCCACAGATATCTCTACCTACTGGGTATAGGCAAAACACTACTTGATTGTGATAAGAATTTAGGGGAGTCTTAAGCCTCATTACAGATTACTAGAGAGGCTCTGAGGTGATTTTCCTGGCACCCCACTGATAGCAGAGAGCTTTGCTTCTTTCTCATGGTTCTTGGTCCAGGTTCTTAGCCCAGCTGTGGTGAGCAACTGGCCACAGTTCAAATAAAAATTTCTCTGGAGAGACGGTTCAGTGAATTTGGGCAGGTGAGGTGCTACAGCCTTTCCTCAAGGCTCTACTAGTTGCAAGTCGAATATGGAAGACGGAGGGACATGGCCACATGGGCTTCGGTCTGGGGGACTAGACATGTTTTCAAGTGGGGGCACAGGAGCTTGGAATGTTCTGCTGCTACGTGGAGAATGGTCTGGAAGGAAGGAGGTGGGATCACGTGCTGCTTTGAGTGGAATGTCCCCATAGGCTCATGGCAGTTTGGGGAAGTTGTGGAGCCTTTGAAAGGGGGAGGTTTGCTGGAGGACCTCTGTTCCTGGAGGTGGGCTTTGGGGTGATCAGCCCAGCTGTAAGCCTAGTGGATAGACTCCTTACTTCAGTTGCTGTGGAAATGTGATGCCCATCTGGCTATTTTCTCGGTACCATGCTTTCCCTGCCACGATGAATTAAACCCTTTCTGGGGAGTTGAACCTAGGCTGCCAGGCTTTGCAAGCAAGAGCCTTCCTCAGCCCCAGCCCTAGATGTTTAAAAAAAAGAAAATAAACACATGTTAAAACTATTATCATGTTTACTTGGTTGTTTACCGCCATAAGCTGTGCGGTGGTTTGACTCAGGTGTCCCCATAAATTAATGTGTTCTGAATGCTTGGTCCCCAGCTGATGGCAATTTGGAATAGGAACCTTGTTGGAGTGTGTTGCTGGGGGCGGGCCTATGGGTGTCATAGTCAGCTTCCCCTCAACAGGGTTTGGCACACTCTCCTGCTGCTGTTCTCCACCTGATGTTGGCAGGAGGTGATGTCCAGCCTCTGCTCATGCTGTCATTTTCCCTGCCATCATGGAGCCTACTCTCAAGTCTGTAAGCCGAAATAAACCCTTTGCCTCAACAAGCTGCTTCTGGTTGGATGTTTGTGGCAGGAAGGAGAAGCTGACCTCCACAGGCTGCTTCTGGGTGGTGTGTAGTCCCGGCAAGGAGAAGGTACTGTAACAGAGGAGAAGGGATATGAACAGTTAGCAGACCAGAGGGGTCCTAAGAAGTGAGTGGGTGGTAGAGCAATGGGAAGAGTGGAGATCCAGGGGAATTCAGGCTCTGGAACTTTCAGGTGGGAAGCCCGAGTCCTCAAGGAACAAACCCCCCTTGCTGTAGTCTCACCTCACGCCCACCTTGTGTCTGGCAGCTGTCCCCCCATAGTTTAAACGTTGCCTAATTCCTTCAAGTTTAACTGCGTAGCCAAGTGCGTCACCAATGTGATCAGCAGGAAGGCACATGGAGGAAGACGTCATGGAATTGATGGAGTGTGACAGTGTCCCCTGGAACAATGGCCTGGTGACTGAGGGCTGCCTCTCATTCTTCCTGCGCTTTGAAGCAGGCTGGAGGGAGTCGGACCTTGGCTGGACTTGGAGCATCTTGGGGGGCTTTGGGTTTTGTGCACCTACAGCAGGGTGCTTCAGGCCTGGAGAGGGGTTTGGGCAGGGCCAGGGCGGAGGGGGTCAGGATCACCAGCCCCTCAAATTCTCACTTGGCTGATTGGGTCCTTGGGCTTTGTTTTCAGCTTCAGGAGTGGAGCTACTTAGGAAGGAGAGAAGAAAAAAATCAATGATGCACCCAGCAGGGAAATTCTTTACTACTCAGAGGACCTAGGGCTTAGCTGATGCATCCTCTTCAGGACAGAGGAGCTTCTGGAAGTGAGTGGCAAGGGTGACAAAGGGAAGTTGACGTCCACTGCGAGTGAGGACAGTCACTGCTCTAACCTCTCTGGACTGAAAAGACCTTGAACTTGTGTCTCTCTTGTGGACTGTTTTGACATTGGCAGCTCCCAGTAGCTCATCTGCCCTCCAGGCTCAAGGGACCCAGTGTTCTTTAGGTTCCATTATTATTCTTATATCTGTTTTTTGTTTATTTTTAATGAGAGAGGCAGGCAGATAGAGAATGGAGCGCCAGGGTCTCAGCCACCACCAATGAACTCCAGACGTGCATGTACCGTTTAGTGCTTCTGGCTTTGTGTGGGGACTGGGGAACTAAGTCAGGGTCCTCAGGCTTTGCAGGCAAGCGCCATAACTACAGAGCCACCTCGCCAGCTCTATTCTTATAACTTTAAAAATATTTTTTAAAAAATATTTTATTCAGTTTCAAGCAGAGAGATACAGAGAGAGCACACCAGGGCCACCACCTTGTGGGTCTGGCTTATGTGGGTCCTGGGGAATTGAACCTGAGGCCTTAGGCACTGGAGGCAAGTGCCTTAACTGCTGAGCCATCTCTCCAGCCCAAAAAATATTTTTAATTACAAGAAGAGAGACAGAATATGAATATGGGTACACCAGGGCTTCTTGACCTGGAACACAAACCCCAGATGCATATTTTCCTTTGCGCATCTGGATTTGCATGGGTGCTGAGGAATTGAACCTGATTCTGACAGGCTTTTAAGCCATCTCCCCAGCCCTATTCTTGTTTGCTGACTAGATGTTTTAGTGGATACAGCTTCCTGTCAACCACCGGGAACCTCATGGTGCTTAGGAGCATATCCCGAGGGCCTCGAGGTGGAAGCGGCTGTGTTGGATTGCGTTTCACTCTGCCTTTGCTCCCTCCTTCCGAACCTCTGGTGACACGCATTGAAGCATCGTCTCCTCTCGTAATCTTGTAGAAAGGAGTTTTGGTTCCGTTATTCTAAAATAAAGATCATGGACCATTACAAGAATAGAATTTTATTTTATTAAAATATTTTTATTTGCACAGAGAGGGAGAAAAGAGAGAGAGAGAGCATGAATGTGGGTGTATCAGGATCTCTTACCACTGCAAAAGAACTCCAGATGCATGCACCACTTTGTGCATCTGGTTTTACTTGGCTACTGGGGAATTGAACCTGGGTTGTCAGGCTTTGCATGCCAGCCCCTTTAACGGCTGTGCCACATCTCCAGTCCCCAGAATGGAGTTGAAGGTACGATTAAAAGAACGCTTTACAAGGAAGAAAGAACACTACTGAGGAGTTTTGGGGGGAGGGTTAAATCCTGAAATGATTGATGTCAAGAAGAGGTGAAAATCAGGACAGGTGGGAAAGAGAAGCATGATTCGCACACAGGGCAGGCTGAAGAGTCCAAATAAGGCAGGTGTTGTCTTAGCAGTTTACTTGGTTTACTGGGTGCTGAGGGGTGAACAGGCGGAAGTCCAGAGACAGATGGGCATCAGGGGATAAGAAGGGCTGGGGGGAGTAGGAGGCAAGATGGCGTTTGAATATTTTGTAAAACGAACGCAAGTGTGTCTACAGACATGTGTGTGTCTACCGATGTGTGCGTGTGTAAAACAGCCAAGACGGTTGACATTACAGTGAAGCTGTTGGCAGTGTGAGGGGTTTTGTTTGTTGGGTGGGCGCGTGCTTTCTGGGATGCAGCAGGTCATAACGTGTTGTCTGATGGCGGCTGTCAACAAATGTCTGTGTTCAGAATATCTAGGGATTCAAGATTAGCAAGAAAGAAATGTGGATCGTGCCGGCTTGGTAGAGAAAGGGACCTGTGGGTTTTGTTTTTTTTGCTTGTATGTTTCATTGGTTTTTTTCCCCATTGCCTGTAATGGCTGTGCATTGTCTGTCCATGGATTATGGTTGGTAAGATATATAGTTCATATACCAACATAATTTTATCTGCTGATGTGTTCTTGGGAATCTAACGGAATGTCAGTTATCAAATATGCATTAATTTTAAAAAATTTATTGTTCATCTGTGCACATATGCGTAAGAGCGTGTGTGTGTGTGTGTGTGTGTGTGTGTGCGCGCGTGTTTGTGTGTGTGAGGGGGGGATACCAGTCCATCTAGCCAATATGCATATTTTTTGAGACAGAATCTCATAGAGACTGCAACTTACAATGCAGCTGAGGATGACCTTGAATTCCTGATCCTCCTGCCTCCACTTCCCAAATTCTTCGATTAGACACAGGCCACCTCGCCTCAAATACATGCATGCCTGAGGCTGCCCGGAGTATCCTTGAACTTACTCTAGTCCAAGTAGGCTTTGAACTTGTGATCCTTTTGCCTTAGCCTCCTGAGAGAATCGAGGTAGTAACAGCGCTCAGAGGGCTTTTCTGTGCAGGCAGATGAAGACGGATCCTGTCTCTCTGACAGATGGCTATAAGCCAGGGCACCTTTGGAAAATCAGGAAAGAAAATAGACTAGAGAGATGACTCAACAGTTAAAGGTACTTACTTGCAAAGCCTGATGGCCTGGGTTCAATTCCTCAGTGCCCACATAAAGCCAGATGCACAAAGTGGTGCATGCATCTGGAGTTCTTTTTATAGAGCCAAGAGGCCCTGTTATTCTCATTGCCATCTCCCCTCTCCCTCTCTCCCTCCCTCCCTCTCCCTTCCTCCCTCCCTTCCGCCTTGCAGAAAATAAAATTAAAATTAAAAGAATGAATTGACATTCTTTATTTTTAAATTTTTTAAATTCATTTTCAAGCAGAGAAATAGAGAGAGAAAGCGAGCGAGTGAGTGAGAGTGAGTGAGAGAGAGAGAGAGTGAGTGCAAGTGAGCGAGCACCAGGGCCATCACCTTGTGGGTCTGGCATATGTGGATACTGGGGAATTGAACCCGGGGCCTTAGGCACCAGAGGCAAGTGCCTTAACCGCTGAGCCATCTCTCCAGGCCTGACATTCTTTTTAAAAAGATGTTTTCAAGCAGAGTGATACAGACATAGAGAAAGACAGAGTGAGTGTGGGTGCACCAGGGCCTCCAGCCACTGCAAACAAACTCCAGATGCACGCACCACTTTGTGCATCTGGCATATGTGGTTACTGGGGAATTGAACCTGGGTCCTTAGGCTCTGGAGGCAAGTGCCTTAACCGCTGAGCCACCACTCCAGCCCCATGAAGTGACATTGTACACATACCCATTTATAAATTTAACAAGAGTTAGCCACCACCCCCTGTTTGGGCTAGACTCAGTGTTCCGTTCCTTGTGTTAAAATGGAATATGAACCTGACCTAAAATAAGAAATCTCTGGAAGTAGGTGATGCCCCGCAGAGGAAGAATAGGTCAGGTGACACCAAACTCCTATGGTCTGATGTTAGAAAACAGCCACTTTCCTGGTCTGAGGTCAATACTGCCTTTGAACGAGAGAAACAAAAACATAGCTTGCTTTTTGCTTGACAACTTAACATAAAATACCTTCGCAGAAGAAGTTTTTACACTGGGTTGTTACAAAAGAGTTATGGCAGCCGTAAAGATAGTCATGGACCCAAAGCCTGAAGGAAATCAGGGCAGGTCTATAAAGGCCCACACTCTGTCATCTTCCTGTTTCCTTTGCGTGTCTGTGGCTCTGTCCAGAGAAACCAGCCCGACTAATTGGGACTCAGACATATCAGTTGGGAGCAATAAGATTTTGTGCACGGAAATTAGTTCTGAAGCTTGACTTCTCTGAGGCATTTTCATGGGTCTGTATTTGGTGACTTCAGATAAACATGTCAAGTCGTCCTTCAAAACCAGAATGAGTTTATATGCATGAATTAATGAATTAGCATGTCAATCTTGGAATAGGGAAGGAAGCCCTTGTTGGAAGAAATGAGACCCTTGATACAGGTCCGAGCTGGTGCTATTTGAACCCTACTTGGAAGAGGTGATATTTAGGGAAGGCAGTCCGCACCAGTCAGTATGCTTTTTAAGCAGAATCATTTATTGTGTGTGCGCACGCGTGCTCGCACGCGGAGGTTAGAGACAACGTAGAAGACAACTTTGTGCGCTCTGCCTTCTGAGATGGGGTCTCTTCGGCCACAGCTGTGAACTTTGCAGGGAATTTGGCACCTTGTGAGTGCCGGGGAATTGAATCTGGGCCAGCATTTAACCCCTGGACACCCCAGCTCGCAATCTACCTTTTGATGTATTTTAGGATCAGTTCGAGAGCACTGTGTCTATTAATTCCTTGCAGAAAGGCCCCAGGATATGACCTCTGAGTCTTGGGGGGAACTAGAGTTTGTAGGAGCGTTAAGATAGTCACATATGGGGCTGGAGAGATGGCTCAGAGATTAAGGCACTTGCCTCCAGTGCCTAAGGCCCCGGGTTCAATTCCCTAGGACCCACATAAGCCAGACCCACAAGGTGGTAGCCTGGTGCGTGCTCTCTCTCTCTCTCTCTCTCTCTCTCTCTCTCTCTCTCTCTCTCTCTCCCTCCCTCTCTCTCCCTCCTTCCCTCTCTCTCTCCCTCTCTCTTCCCCCTCTTTCTCTCTGTATCTCTCTCTGCTTGTAAGTGAATAAATAAAATATTAAAAAAAAAGATAGTCCCATATGTGTAGAGCCGTGGTGTTGAGGATGTGCAGTGGGAGCTTTGTAATTCCTCGGGAAAGACAAGTATTTCTAAAGACCTGAATCTTGGGGCTGGGGCAGTGGTTAAAGGTGCTTGCTTGCAAAGCCTGCCATCCCAGGTTCAGTTCCCCGTCCGTTCCTATTAAGTTGGACCCACGAAGTGATACAAACCTCTTGCTGTATGTTTGTGGCAGCAAGTGGTGTGTGCACAAGCACACAGACACACACATGTGCACATAAATTGCATTTTAAAAAAGACTTGATGGGTGTGGTGGCACACGCCTTTAATCCCAGCACTCTGGAGACAAAAGTAGAGGATCTCCATGAGTTCGAGGCCACCCTGAGACTACATGGTGAATTCCAGGTCAGCCTGGGTTAGAGTGAGACCCTACCTCAAAGAACCAAAAAAAAAAAAAAAAAAAAAAAAAAAAGACTTGAGGTTTGGAGAAATGGCTCAGTGGTTAAGGTGCTTGCTTATAAAGCACAAGGACCTGAGTTTGATTTCCCAGTGCCCACGTAAAGACAGATAGATGCACAAGGTGGCATCTTGTTCATCTGGAGTTAGCTTGCAGTGGCTGGAGGCCCTGGTGTGCCCATTCTCTCCCTCCCTCCCTTTCTCTCTCTCTCTCTTTCTCTCTCTCTCTCTCTCTCTCTCTCTCTCTCTCTCTCTCTCCCTCCCTCCCTCCCTCCCTCCCTTTCTTTCTCTCTCTCTCTCAAATAAAACATTAAAAAAAGACTCGAGTCTTTGAAGAAAGAGGTGGTTTTCTTCTAAATGATACTCTTGCTGATTCAATTTTCTGACCCTTTGCCTCAGTTTCTCAGTTTTGAAGCTCAGTGTTGGTTTCTTCCCCCAAAGCACCTGCCTTGTTTCTTAGAGTAGAAAGGCATGCTTCTCTCCCCTTATTTCTTTACTTCATATTTTATATACCAACTTACTTTTTTCCTTTATTTCTCTTGCTTTTTGGTGCCGGGAGTTGAACCCGACACCTTATAATTGCTAGGTAAATGCTCTACCAATGAGCTATGCCCTCTGCACTTTGGCATTTTATAGGGAAATTAAAGTCCCATCTGTCTCAAAGAACCTGCTTGAAGAAAGGTTGTTTTGTTTGTTTGCTCTTTAGATACAGGTCAGCAGTCTTGGTGAGAGAGAGCTGCCCAGGAGGCCACTTATCATTGGCTTCTGAATGTTCTGGAAGGGTGGTTTTCTTTCTGTGGAAGGTTAAGGGACTTAGTTAGTAGACGAGTCTGTCTTGTCCATGTGGGGAATGAACAAACAAATGTCAACCTCCACTTCTTCAAGTTTGCCTTGCAAAGGACTGACCAGAACTAACTGTCCAGCTTGCAATGATCACATCTGCAGCCTGTGATGTCACCGCTGTAGTTTGGGTCTTCAGAGTCCTCCGAAGGACCGTGGAGTAAACGATTGGACCCACCATGGCCTTGTTGAAAGGTGGGAGAACTTGGAAGAGGCGAGACCTAAATGGGAGGTCTTTAGCTGATTTTGCCAATCCTGGCCATTCTGCCAGGATTGTTAGTGTGCTCTTGGCACGAATAATGACACCTTGGCCCCTTCCTCTTCCTGTTTGCCTCAGAGCCCTGAGGTCGGTGGCCTTGACCTACTGTGCTCTCCTGCCATGACCTGCCACTGAGGGCTCAAGCCTCGGGGTCAGCTGGGCCTGGGCGGAAACCTCAAGCTGTGACCCAAGTAAACAAATTTTCTCTATCAGCCGATTTCCTCGGGTATTTGTAATAATAACAAAAAGCTGAATAATACAGTCGGTATGATATTAAAGACAGACACTAGCAGCAGCCGACCTGAAACTAAAACCGCTCGAGGAAAATTAGGTAAAAAATAGCGAGATGCAGACACGGGGAAGAACTTTCTAGAAAGGACTCCATAAGAACAGGACAACCCTAAGAAGTGTCAGGAGGGGTTGCACAGCATGGGAACCATCAGCAGAGAGCGGCGCTCTCTGGCAGGCGTGGGCAAGGGCTTTGCCAACCAGGCAGCAGGCATGGGATTTAAACCAGACTCTCCAAAGACTCCAGTTCCAGAAAGCCATCATCCTATCAATAAGTGGACTAATAAATTGAAGCGACAAATCTCAAAGGAAGAAATACAAACTGCTAATAAATATTCGAGAAAGTGTTCAACTTCCTTAGCACCAGAGGAACACAAGTTAAAACTGCTTTCAGACCCTGTCTCACGCCGGGCAGAATGGCCAGGATTGGCAAAATCAACAGCCAATGCTGGTGAGGGCGGGTGAGGGAAGAGGAAGCCTTCTCCCTTCTGTAGAACAGCAGAGTCCCTCTGGAAACTGGTAGGGAGTTTCCTTTCGTAAAATGAAAAGGAGGGGCCGGGAAGAAGGCTCAGCGGTTAACGGTGCTTGCTTGCAAAGCCTGCTGGCCCAGGTTCAATTCCCAAGCCACCCACCTAAGCTGGACATGCAAAAACTGATATAGTGGGCTGGAGAGATGGCTCAGCGGATAAGGCACTTGCTTCCAGTGCCTAAGGCCTCGGGTTCAATTCCCCAGTACCCACATACGCCAGACCCACAAGGTGGTGGCCCTGGTGCCTGGTGTTCTCTCTTTCTCTCTCTGTATTTCTCTGATTGAAAAATGAATAAATAAAATCTTAAAGAAAGTTGTGGTTATTTAAAAAAAAACAAAACACCTGATATAGTGTCTGACGTTTGCAGAGGCCAGAGACCCCGTCGAGTACAAGCACACAAACGCACACTTGAAAATAATCGAAAAATAGAACTACCACCGTCTAGCCCAGCTGCTGTACTCCTGAGTGTACACAGCCTGAAAGGTTCTCAGTCCGTCCGTATACCACAGATACTTGCCCGTCCATGCTTATGGCTGCCCTGGCTACCAATAGCCCAGGTATACGCGCAGCAGATCACTACATCGAATGAGCTGCTTGCACACAGCGTGCCTTTATTTTACTGCAGATTCAGAAAGGCAGATGGTACATGTTGCGTTCTCATCTAGACTTAATATGTCCTCATGTGTGTGCGCGCGTGTGCGCAGGTCATGGAAGCATGAAGTGGACTGTGAAGGAAGGAAGGGGTGTAGAGGGAGGGTGGTGAAGACCAGGGCAATGGAACAGCAGAAAGGAGAGTATGTGGGAGAAGAGCAGAGATCAGCCAAGGGAGAGGGGGGCAGGGAGGGCTCATCCCCACCTGCCATTGAGCTGCACGTGGTGCTTTGGGGGAGGCTGCGCCTCACAACAGTGCTCCGCCTGGTGCTCACCTTTGTACCGGCTGGTGTGTGAAATCTCACCATGTGTGACTTGTGTGGAAAAGCTCCTGCCCACGTCCTGCCCAGCACCTGGATGAGAGCTTGATGGCTGGTTAGCCAAGTTGCTTCGTTAAAGCCACAAACTTTGCAAGTGAAACCATCACACCAAGCGATCGCAGGTTTGCTGGTGGAGCTGTCTTTAAATAGTATGTGCGTGGGGAATATTCCACGGTCCCCAAGCGAGTCAGCAGAGTGGTTGTGAGACGAGCACTCTGGTCCGGCAGTGCTGAAAGCTCTTATTGATACAGGATTAGTCTCAGTGGAGACAGCGAGCTGTCACATGGCAGGAGGGCGATCGAGCGGAGTGCGGCTGGAGGCTGGTGGGGGAAGGGGCTCCGCTGAGTCACCGAGTTCATTGAAAGGCTTAGGCTAGGAGTAGCAGAGAGAGAGAGAGAGAGACCGGGCGAGCGATCGACTAGAGAGAACAGCCCCTGGCCAGTGTGCCCACCACACCCATGCTCTTGGGTAAGTTCACATCTACTCTGCTGGACACGGGTGGGAAGTTGGCGGTAGAGGGACAGAACCTTCATGTACAAGCAGGGCAGTGGGCTAGAGCTCCCCGTGCCATCACTCAGCCAAAGATCCTGGATTGATGGCTCAGAAGTTCTGAGAAGCAAAATTGCATACATTTTATTAGCAGCCAGCAAACCTGGCAAAATACAGTCATAATTAAACTTAAGGTATTGTTGATATGGGAGAGAGAAACAGAGTTGGGAATGTGTCATGTCCTTCCGGAGGCCTTGTAAAGTCCAGAAAAGAGGGAAAAGGAAGGATCTCACTGGGGCTTGTGGGAGTGGGAGGCATTCGGAGGGACCAGAAATTGGGACCAAGGTCACACAGGCTAATGAACTGTCTTCATTCTGCAAACAAAATGGGAGTTCTGGGCATTACAAATGTAAGCACACATCTCCACCCTTAGACGTTTAAGATGCCTGTGGGTATGACTTTGGGCCAATGCTAGCCGGGTCTAGGATGTGTGATTTTGGGTCAACTCCACATAAAAACTGTGAGTATGTCTGAGTGACTGTTAATACTTGAGCACGCCCCAAAAGGAGCTACAAAGGAAGCCGTTTAGACTAACGGTATGCATGCATTCTGTCAAAAAAGAAAAACGGTTGAAAGCCAGGGGTGGCTTGAGCAAACCTGAGAGTAAACACCACTGAGTGTTGGCACTGCCCCAACCGAGGCTGTTTACTAATGCTCGGGACCAGGCAAACCTTTCTCCCTCTTTGAGAGAAGCCAGTGAAAAGGCATTTTCCATTGAAGCTGCCTGAGCCCTGAAGCAGAACCCAGGGACTGTATTATGTCTTGAGCTTCCTCTCCTATCCCTCCCTGTTTTTCCTTTTGCAAAAATGAACACTGAACTCAGTTCAGCAGTTTTATCTGTAAGTGACGAGTGACTTCAACTAAAGGGGGGATTAGAAATTTGGAGTGTAGATGGGGCTGAGGAGATGGCTCAGTGGGTAAAGGCACGCATTGCTTACTTGCACAGTCTGATGGCCCAGGTTCAATTCCCCAGGACACTTAAAATCGGATGCACAAAGTGGTGCGTGTGTCTGAAGTTCATTTGCAGTGGCTGGAGGCCCTGCTGTGCCCATTCTCTCATCCTTTCTCTCTCTCTCTTGCAAATAAATAAAAAGAGATGGAGTGTGGTGATAGAGCAGGGTGAGGGAAGAAGGAAGGATCCAGACAGGAGGCGGGAAGACAAGAACAGGGCTATGGTCACCTTTCCTATGGACCACCACATAGTGGGAAGCTTGACTCTCTGTTAGGAAACCAGTTCAATCCTGGCTCCTCTATCAGTTAGCTTGACTGTAAGAACTAGCTTGGTTTTTTTTTTTTTTTTAAATATTCATTTTCAAGCAGAGAGATACAGAGCGAGCGCACACCAGGGCCACCACCTTGTGGGTCTGGCTTATGTGGGTCCTGGGGAATTGAACCCTGGGCCTTAGGCGCTGGAGGCAAGTGCCTTACCCGCTGAGCCATCTCTCCAGCCTCTAGCTTGGTTTTTATCTGTCACGTGCAGATGTGTTGGGTCACATTCTGAGCTGTCCTGGATGCAGGCTGCACTGCCTGCTTTCAAGATGAGAGATTATTGTTTTTTTCTTAAAGAGAAAGGAATGTGGGTCTTAGCATTAATGAACCTTTACAAAACCTTCCTGCAAAATTAAATTTCCTATTTTATAAGAGCACCTGAACATTAAGGTTTGAAGTATGATCCAGAATGCCTTTTTTAGTATTCCTTTCCGTAAAGGTTAAAAAATGAAAATATCAAAAACATCGGCTGCGGTTCTTGTACATTTATTTTTTTTTGTTTATTTGTTTTATTTTTCGAGGTAGGGTCTCGCTCTAGCCCAGGCTGACCTGGAATTTACTCTGTAGTCTCAGGGTGGCCTCCAACTCACGGCGATCCTCCTACCTCTGCCTCCCAAGTGCTGGGATTAAAGGTGTGCGCCACCACGCCTGGCAAGTTCTTGTACATTTAAGTCAGGTATTCTACCGCCAAGCACACCTTGTTTTGTTTTTTTAACTGCTGTGTTATCCAGCATCTCTGCCTGCTTGATATGGGAGGGCTTCCTGTATCTTTAGTTCACTGTGCGCTACAAACCTGAGGTCCACCCTAAAAGTGGACCTGGGAAGATGGATCGGGGAGAACATTTCTCTGAGTGCATCAGGACAGTCTTGGTGCTGAGAGGGTTCCTCCCAGGGAGCCAGGCGGACAGTGGGGTCCAGCTGCTCCTCTCTACCTAGATGGAGGACTTTGATCGCCTAAATACACCTTCTCTTCCTTTGCTGCAGCCCTCCCACGAAGAGAAGACCGCAGCAGTAGATCACCTTTCCTTTAGAATCTCCCACTTGGAAATTCTGTATTTATGCCACAGCTTGCTTTTGTTCCTAATCAGGTTTACTGCCCCTTCCTTCCCATGCGCCTCACTGCCTTCCAGAACAGCCAGCTCCTAAGTCTTAGCTAAATGCTCGTCTCCACTTTGTGAACGTCATGGTGAAATGTCTTTATCTGGTCAGTTTGTCCACTACAAAACTCTTTCTACCCCCCTCCCCCCCAACTAGGGGCCATGGCTAATGTCATACATGCACATGGTATCTAAAAATAAATCATGTTACATTGTTGTCTTCCGTGTCCTAGTTTATATCCCAAAATCAATTAGCTTCGCCTGGAAGAAGCCAGAAAAAATGTCCTCCTAGGATTTCAGGGCTGTCCCCAGAAAGTCCCAGAGTCACTGTGTAATGAGATGGCGAGGAGACATGGGGTTAGCCTGGGGGGTCTGCTGCCTCATTCTCTCTCCTGTTGGGGTGATGTCCATGTCTGCAGGAAGTCATTCATCCTTGCTAGTAGAGATCTCACCACTCAGCACGGCCTGAGGTTTTCTGCACATTGGTTCAGGGCCAGGGTGTCTGCTGGGATGTACCCACTCTCCAGCCTTTCAACTCTTTTTATTTTTCAAGTTTTATTTTTAACATTTTATTCTATTTTATTATTTATTTATTTAGGTTTTTTTGAAGTAGGGTCTCACTCTACCCCAGGCTGACCTGGAATTCACTTTGGAGTCTCAGGTTAGCCTTGAACTCACAGTGATCCTCCTACCTCTGCCTCTGGGATTCAAAGGCGTGCGTGAATCCTTTAGATAGTAACCTCTTTCAGAGTCTGCAAGCAGCAAATCTTCCCAGAAAAACAAACGCCCATGTACAGTTTTGTGTTTGGTTTCAGGTGACTTGAGACGAAACATGGCTTTGAGGTATGGAAATTTGGCTTCTGCGGTGTGCGTTGCGGCTCTTGGGAGAAGAGCCCTACTTCCATGCTGTGCTCATTGTTTTGTTAGTTTCTTCTGGACCTCATTTGGACAGAACTGGGATAATTAGAGGTTTTGTTCATTTCACGCACAGCAAGCACCAAGTCCATACAGAACTCTGTTCTTCTGGTTTTGTTTCTGTATCACACCTAACCCTTGTGAGCTCCCCTCTGACCCTGACCCCAGAACCTAGCCATGGTCGCCTCCGCCTGTGTGAGCGCAGCTTCCAGCCCAGCCTCTGCCCCAACACTGTGCTGATTGTTCTTTCTTCATGGATGGTGTGCCATGTTAATGCATTTCTATCAGGCCAGTGGGGAAGGAGTTAGCTCCTGACTTTTCTCTGTTTGTGCATAATTTCTCTGAGGTTCATCTGCTTTATTTACGTTTGCACACCTTCTAGAATGTTATGTGCTGTAGCAGTTACCTTCTTATTGCTGACACAAAACACCCGACCAAAAACACCTTATGGGAGGAAAGGGTTTATTTCAGGTTTCCAGTTCTGAGGGGAAGTTTCATCACAGGGAAAAGCAAGCCAGGGCAGGCATTTGGGGGGTCACATATTGTCATATCAGGAAGGAAGCAATCTGAGCTGGCTCTGGACACCCAGTGGGCGGGACCAACAAACCGCAAGGTCCTCCCCCAGTGACACACCTCCTCTTGCAAGGCTCCACAAAACTTCCCAAGTTGCCATCCGCTGGGGACCCAGTATTCAAAATACATGAGGCTATGGGGAACATTTTACTTTCAAACCGCAGTGCTGAGGCGGAAGGGGAACATAGGAAGTGACAGTCCCTTCTGTCCTGTAGCTGAGGAAGAATTATTTTAAAAATTAATAAAACAACCCTTTCCTCAACAATATGGGCAGAGGCATCTCTAACAGGGATAGTGTCTCTGTTCATAGCATTAGAGCTGGTTTGTGCCAGACTCACAGATTGTGAAGAAGAAAGCTCTCGTATCTAATTCAGGGCTGGCCTGTATTTGCACCTCTAGGAATCTCTGCAGGCCTGCCAGTCCACACTGAGCTGCTTTGGCTTCAGGTCTTGGTCCATGGCCGAGAGCAGACCCCTGGATGCTCCACTTCTCAACTGGGAAGCAATGGCAGTAACGCTCCCTTGCAGGAGCGCCAGGATGTTTGAATGAAGTACTCAAACTCAAGCTCTTTACGTAGGCACTGCACACACTGGTATTTCCCACACAAAGCCGCCTACACAGTGAGCTTTTGATATTTGATGCTGTCATTAATTGTTGTGGCCCGAGACATAGTGAGAGGTGAAAAGAAGGCTTTTCAACAGAGTCACGGATGCTAGGGGAGACGAAAGCAATGAGTGTTTCACAGGGAAGAAGTCTACTGCATGACGCTCAGGCCCACAAGAGTAACTCTCCCAAATGTCCAAATTCTGGTATGTGGACCACCATTTCTTATTCATAGACCTTTTTATTTATGTCCTGTGTTCATGAGGAGAGATACTGTGTCTTTATTTTTGATTGCTACATACAGGGCCATATGTGGTGGTTTGAATGTCCCCCACTAGCCTCGGGGGTTTGTGATTAGGTCTCATACTCAATCCCCAGCTGGTGGAGCCTTGCTGGAGGAGGTGTGTCACTGTCCTGGGCCTTGAGACAATGGAGCCTCTCCCACACCCAGAACTGATGGAGACGCTCCCACAAGGTCTACCACTGTCGTCTCATCAGGGGTGATCCATGTGCCATGTGGGGCTGACTTCCTTTGCTCCCTTCAGCAAACACTAATATATTCAGTCCACATTGCATGCTGGGAAAGCCTGTTACACCCGCTGACTGCAACAGAAGTGGATGCTTCTTAGCTGGGGTGATCTGGTTTCACTCAAATTTAAATGCCACAGTTCTCAGTGATGGAACTGCCAGCCTGCTTATGATATCACCAGTACAGAGAAGGGAGCCCTGCCCAGGAATTTCTTTTTTCTCTTTGATGAGGCAATGCTGGGCTTCCCTCGTCCACTCAGCAGAAGTTTCACGTGAAGCCTTGGATAAGTTAGCACCACAGAGTCCTGGCTTTTCATTGTTCTTATTCCACAGGAGAAAACCAGAAAGATGATGTCTATTTCACTAGGTAATTTGGCCCCAGTGCTATTGGGTGATCTAGCAAGATCCTTTTCCCAAAAAGAAACAGCAGAAAAAGAGACCCTGATGTCAAAGTTTGCCCTTGGCACATGTCCAGGACTTACCTCTGACTAGCGCTCTGTGTGGGTGGGTGCTTCTTAGGCCCAGTGGTTGAAGGCCACATTGAAGGTGAGGGCACGCATCTCGGGGTCCCATGGAAAGCGTGCTGGCAGGGCCCTCTGCCTTCGTGGGGAATGACTGGGATGCTTGGAATGGATTGTGTGCTGGTGACAGTTAGGGAAAGTTGTGGAGCCTTTGGAAGGTGGGCTCTTTATTGGGATGGCTCTTGGGACTTCATAGTCTTCTTGCTTTTTAGGCCAAGATCCCAGAAGACCGCTGAGGCTGTATAGGTCACCTGCATCCTAAAACATGGCTTGGTCTCCTCCCTGCTGGAATTTTACACTTTCTGTGGTGATGCTCACAGAGATGTGTCCCTGGGATGGTGGTTTGATTAAGGTCATAACTAGTGAAAAACAAAACAAAACAGTTGACCATTCATTTTAAAGATATATTTTTAATTTATTGGTGCAGATGCTTATGTATGCCAGGGTCTCTTGTCCCTGTAAACCAACTCCAGATGCATGTACCACATACATACGTGTGTGTATGTGTGTGTGTGTCTGTCTGTCTGTCTTTATAAGGGCACTGGGGAATTGAACCCTAGCTGACAGGCTTTGCAAACAAGCACTTTTAACCTCTGAACAATCTCGCCAGCCCCATAAAACCTTTTCACGGTCCATTTGGTAGTACCATCTGTGTCCTGAACATGACCTGTTTCCTTTGATCCCTCTGTGTACCTCAGTTTCCCATCATTGTGACAAGATGTCTGAGGAAAGCAACTCAGGGACTGTTTTTTTTTTTAACTCATCATTTCCGAGGTTTTGGTCCCTGGTTGGCTGGCCCTGTTGGTCCAGGGCTGTAGTGAGGAGGGAGGGAGAGCTGTTTACCTCATGGCAGCCAAGAAGCAGAGAGATAGGAGAAACAGAGAGTGAGGTTCTACCTTTCAAAGGCACACCTCCAGTTAGTGTTCCTCCTCCAGCCTGGCCCTGCTCTGTGCAGCACATTTGAAGACTTCTGAACCCGTCAATCAATCCACCGATGAAGTTAGATCTGATCAAAAGTCCACTTGGCATCAAGCCTTTAGCACGCCAACCTTCTCACTTACTGCAGGCTGTGGGGCTCAGAATCACATCTTTACCCAAGCAAGCAACCCGGAGGGACCTTGCATGGTACATTCAGTTACCTTTGAAATTGGCATAGGCTTAAAAGGGCAGGCCTTTATTTTTCATAATTAATTCAGTTTTATAGTGAAAAGAACCATACACGAACTTTTGTGCTCCAACAGTTTTCCCAACTTGGTGGCATTTCCGTTTCTTTTTCTGGAATCAAAGGTTTTTATTGACAATCTCCATACATATGCACAGTGTGCCCCCTCCCACCCCTCTCCTTTGTCCCCCTCTCCAGTCGCCTTCATCGATCTCCGCTTCTTTCTAACCAGTCCTTGTTTGATGCCTTTTTTAAATGAGGATATAAATGCACCAGCCACTTTGTATCTGGAAGATGCCATTCACAGTGCTCCTCTCCACCCTTAAGCTCTTACAGTCTTTCCTCCTCCTCGATGGTCCCTGAGCCTTGGAGGGTTTCACTTAGCACTTGAACACTGCATTGTCACTTCTCAACACATGGACGTTCCCAGTAGTCAGCTCCATATGAAAAGTAGTGAGAGCGACATTAGTCTATGGGCATAAACACACATATTTAGAGGCAGTTTGGCGGGTGGCATATAGCTCTTTCGCCAAACAGCAGTAGGAGCTTCCCCACCTGGGGCTTATGTCCACCCCGGCCATAATGGCAGGCTTTTACAGAGCAGCACAGAGTGTCTGCTTTAAACACTGAGTCCTTGTGTCAATGTGAAATTAGGCCGACGCTTAACAGCTGCTTTTTCCTTTGCAATGAAGATGGAAACATGTCACCTATGGGGTGGGGGGGACACGGTTGGGTTGGGAGATGTCGCAGTCTTGGGAGGTTGAGCGTTGGGTTGTTGTATGAACGCTGGCTTGAGGACTTCAGAAGCAGCTGAGAGTCTGAGGTGATGTGGGTTTATTCAGGTGTTTCTGGTGACCTGCTCGGCGCCTCTGCAGGTCCTTCCACCGTGATTATACTTCACAGGCTCTGGGGACAGCTGACAACTGGGAGGGGTTCCTGTCTCAGGGCTTTGCATTCAGAAAGTCTGGTGTCCTGAGTTCATCTTTGCTCCAGGAAAGAACAGACACTTCTTACATTCACATCTCTGTTTGTGGTAACTCTCACTTGCTTTACTTCATCCAGTAGTCTTAGTTACAAAAATTAATCTTTTATTTGTGTGTGTGTGTGTGTGTGTGTGTGTGTGTTGGGTGGGCTGGAAAGGGTCCCTGGCTGGCACCACAAATGATGAATTTCCATCCAGTTTTAAGTCAGTGGCCTGCAGGCTTTGCAGACAAGCACCTTTATCTGCTGAGCCGTCTCCCCAGTTCCCTATTTCTAGAGTCCCTAAGTCTGTTTTACAGTTAATTGAGCTCAGAGTTGACCTGTGTGAAAGGCTCTAGAGTTGGTAGGTTGTTTTGATTCATGGCTGTTCCACACTGGTCCTCAGTGTGACTGACCCTGAGCACACTTTCCTGCCTTTGTGACTCAGACACCCCTTACTTGTAAGAATTCTAACACCCAACCCAGTGTCTCCTGAGCCCATCTGCCTTATGGCTCACAAGTGCAGACACACAGAGGGCAAGTTAGGGAAATGAAACAGAGAACTCCTTAGCTGGGAGGGGTTCTGGGCTGGTGACCTGCACGGTGACTTGGCTCAGTCTCCTTAGAACCTTGGAGATGGAAACTAGGCGTCGAGTTGAGATGAGTTTCATTGGTTAAGTCTGAACACACGGGAGGACTTGATTAGTTGGCGGGTCAGGGAGGCCACCAGTGGGTGGTGGGGTGTTGGTGGGATGGGGAGGCTGCAAACAATTCCAAAAACAGGGCTAGAGAGATGGCTTAGCAGTTAAGGCACTTGCCTCCAAAGCCTAAGGACCTGTGTTTGATTCCCCAGTACCCACTAAAGTCAGATACACTAGGTGGCACATGCGTCTGGAGTTCGTTTGCAGTGGCTAGATGCCCTGGCATGTCCGTATTCTCTCTCTCTTTCTCTCTCTAATAAATAAACTAACAAACAAATTTATTGATTTATTAATTCCAGGAACCAGGAAGCTGTCCCCGATCACCACCTTGAGTCATGTTGAGGGTCAGATTGGAGTTGCATTCGCTGATGTTCTTTGGAGCCTGTATCTCTGATTGTAAGAGAAGGCACCTTGCTCCTGTCCCTCAAGATGGCTTTTCATGGCCCTCTGGAGTGTTGTACCCTGTTTTGAGTTGTCCGTCCTCTCCTCGGCTTCAGTGGTAATTGCAACGAATATTTACTGATATGAATGTGGGAAGCCTTCAGCCCCTTGATCTAATTTACTTTAGTTATTGTAAACCTAGCAGCCTTCTCTGGCGGCCCCGGGGCACTGTGTCCTCCACCGCCTGGTGCTCTCTGCAGAACGTGCAGCTGTTTCTCATTCACCTGTCTCAGGATGGTGGCACAATTGTTAGAATCATTTTCACTCTGTTTTACTAATAATTTAGTTTGCCAACTAATTTGTCTCGTGAAGCACACGGCATCCAGTTGTGGCTACCATGAGTTTGCAAAGGAAACGGTGTCCAGAGACCACAGACTAGCACTGGGTTTTGTCACTCCAGTTGCCTCTTTGGCTATAAATAATGCAGGTCCCCTTTCACAGCCTCGTCGAAGCCCTGGGAGTGAGAGGCCCATTACTGCCTGGCTTACTCTCTCCCGTTGGCTCATCTGCAGCAGGATAATGGGATCGCACTGGAGCAGAGCCACACTCCAGATCTGTGGACACTCCTCTCCTGATTGTCGTCATCCTTGCATTTGTTGAATATGTGATGAAACCTCAGAGAGCCCGGGGAAGATGCTGAGGTCTGGCTAACCCGGTACGGCTCCCACACGATAATGTCCCTTTAGGAAAGAATTCATTGGGTCTTCCTGTGTTGGTCATGGGCGTGCACGTGTGTTTTATTTCTTAAAATATTTATTGGGAGGGAACATGAACGAGAACGAACGTGGGTGGCCCAGGGGATCTTGCCATTGCAAATGAACTCCAGGCACATACACCACTTTGTGTGTCTGGCTTTGCGTGGGTTCTAGGGAATTGAATCCGGACCAGCAAGCTTTGCAGGCAAGTGCCTTTAACCACTGAGCCATCTCCCCAGTTCAGTGCGTTTTTATCATTATCTTTCGTACAGACAAAGCTTGGGAGCCCAGGGCACAAAAGCCTCCCTTGGCTGAGCTCTGAAGTCTGCTGGGCTCCTTTGATCCCCATTGCTTAGTAAGAAACAGGAAACACCCAGGATTCCGGAGCCAGTGAGAGGTGGGCATGGGTCTAGAAGCCATGCTTCTGACCACTTCCTCTCGTCTCTCACTCAGCAGTGCTGCAGGAACTCTGGAGGTAAACAAGGGGCACCTGATAACTCAGCAGCCCGTTTGTCTTGTTTGTGGTATTACCAGTTTATCTGGGTTTTTGTATTCAAGATTTTTATTATTTTTAAAAATTTTTACTGATTTGCTCACGTGTGTCTGGTTGTGCCAGGGCCTCTTGGCGCTGCAAATGAACATCAGATGCCCGTACCACTTTCTGCATCCAGCTCACATGGGTGACTTGGGAATTGAACCCTGGGTCGGCAGGCTTTGCAAGCAAAGGTCTTCAACCACTAAGTCATCTCTCCTGCCCCCGTTTGTAGTTTGTTAATCTAGTTTTGACAAGGAGACTGTCCTGTCGCTTTGAGGAAGGGATAATATTAAGGGTGATCTTGAGAGACAAGCAGGGACAGGAGTATGACTGGCACTAGGAATGGTGGGTGCAGCCCACCTGTAATGAGGGAAAGAAGAGAGATTGGCAACCGTGAGGTTGATGAGAAATTGATTACAAAACATGGGCGTGGAGAAGAGGTCAGGATGGCTTAATGATCCTATGTGGTGTAGACAGTCCTTCTCAGGGTTTCAACCCATCATCGGTTTGCTGTGGTGGCCGTCCTGCCCTGTGCACTCACTCTAGGGTGTCTGGCAGCGTCCCTCGGGGCGATCTGGTAGATCCCAACCAGTAGCCTGCTTTCTCTCTGCTTCATTGTGGTTAACCCAAACTGTCCCCAGACATTACCACATGCCCCCCAGGGACAAAATTGCCCTTGGTTGAGAGCCACTATCTCCAGATAAAGCTCTAGTAGAAAAGCTTGAGGATCTGTGGTGACCCTCCAAAGGATGAAAGATGTGGACAGCTTTCTAGTGTCCCGGGACCCTCAGGTGTTTCTCTTGACAAGAGCAACGTGTGTTTTGCTCTAGTGTGTGTCTATGTTGGTCTTAAATGTGACAAGATCCTAAGTTAGATTTACATCAGATAAAGGTGTTGGTCTTAGGTAGGCCTTCTGCATGCAAATGTCTGTTGGGGTGGGTGGCATGGTTGGGTAGGCTGTGGTTTTTGTTTTAAAGGACATGGTGTTCATTACAAAAAGCAGTGGCCTGCTGTAGGCCACACGCTATCAGAGTTCAGTTGTTTTAAAGGGACTCCAGTGAGTGACAAGAAAAGAGCTTTGGTAAAATTTGTCTGCAGCCCCTTACACACACACACACACACACACACACACACACACACACACACACACACACATATATATATATATATATATATATATATATATATATATATATATATATATATATATATATATATATATATATATATGTTCTTTTCCTGATGCAGGGTCTCACTCCAGCCCAGCTGACCTGGAACTCACTCTGTAGCCCCAGGCTGGCCTCAAACTCTCTGCATCCTCCCTCAGCCTCAGTGCTGGGATTCAAGGCGTGTACCACCATGGGCAGCTTTTGTTGTAGTTTTTCAGTGTTCTGTTGACACAGATCCTGTCATCCCCTGGACTTCCCTAGTTTGAGAATCAGGACTGAAGAGGAAGCCGAACCACAAAGACAACCCTGGGCTGCTGTGTAGGTGTCGTCAGATGACTAGTTCCAAGGACCACTGTGTGCAGGTCCAGTGCGTGTCACACCCGGGGACCCCAACCTCACCTTGGTGGCAGCAGTTTCAAGTGAGCTCTGCTTCACTGGCCACTCCTGATGTCCCTCCACTTTAAGAGAAAAATAATCTCATATATCTCCTCCAGGTCCTGAACACACTGATTTTATCTTTTTGTTTTTTTTCTCTCTCTCCAAATAAGGAGTCCAGATTTGGCCCCTGAGAGGTAAGGAGGTGTGGTACTCAGCCAGTGCAGCCCCCCTCCCCTGCCCCCAAGTGCTGAATTCAAGTTGAACTTGAGCAGAATCCCGAAATCTCTTGGATGGGTTCTGCTATGGCAAGCACGGGGGCAGGGTGCTGGATGAGCGCCAAGTCCTTAAATTTGTCTGCATTTGGGAAGAATAATTTTCCAGCTTCAGTTCTTGTTAGTATCTCGGTTTTTTTATCTGGCTGCTTCTGATTTCCTATGAATTAAGGAATTGAGGGTCCAGGGATTTCTGAACGGTATAGTCAGGCCATTTGGAATGTCCGACAAGATTGATGGCGTCTGCTTGGGAACCTTTCTTAGGTCAAGTCTGTGCACACAGGAAGGTCTTTGATGCATTCTGTACTGGCAGGCCCACAGTGTTGCTCCCTTCCTCCCCTCTCCCTGATGTTCTAGAGAGCTGGAACCTCTCCTTGGAGACAGTTCTTTTGAAGGTCATTCTAAAAGTTAAATGCAGGCTGTCCTCTCTAATGAGGTTTGGTGGGGTCCACGTGGATTCTGGTGTTGATCGTCATGCTGGTCAGTGAAGTGATTTTCTAATTTCTCTTGGTTTCTATGGGTTTGCACAAGAGAAAAGCAGGGCTGGGGATTGTGGAGGGAGTAAGTTCTTGGGATGTGGAAGAAGCAGAGTACCTTCCTTACCCCTTTCTCCTCTCGAGTCTTCTCAGGAAGAACAGAGAGCTGTAACCATTGTAATGGGTTCCAGGTAGCTAATGTCCTCCTGACAGGTCCTGGACTCCTGCCACTCTCTGGAAAGGGTTTTGGAATATGCACACTTCTCTGCAGATGGCCAGGCACAGGCCTCACTCTGTACTGGATACAGTCTTCCTACTAATGCATCTGAGGCTGGGTGTCATTTGAGACAGCAAATGAGTTCCCTTTCCTAAGCTTATTAGTAACTGAAACCCCTTGGTGGTGTCTAGGGGGAAGGAGGTGGCCCACTGTGTGATTCTGACCTTTCCACAAGGGGCCATAACATCCATTCTGTGTGTCTTTCTGTTTAAACAGAAGAGAATTCTCTCCAGAGTGGTCCAGTAGATTTTCTCTGGCCTGGTCCCTAAAGGAAAAAAGTAGATTTGAAATCTGTCATGTATTGAAAAAGTTGAAATTTAGAGTTTATGAAAAAATAAAAATTCCTCTGCCCTCCCCCAGAGTCAATGTTTCCAACCTCTTCCAATCAGAGCTCTCCTCTCTCTCCCTCACTCTCCCGCTCCAGTGTGAGGACCTGCACTTTGGCTAACCTTTTAACTCAATAACAGTAAGGAGCAGATGGGCCCTGGAGAGGCCCAGAGCCCCAACTGTAAACGAAGGCCTATCACCCGGCAGCCATGTACCCAGTGTAAATAGATGATCTTCCACGCACGCCGCTCTGCCCACCTGGATGCCCACCCTCCAGTTCTCATTCTTTTTTTTTTAATTGTCCATAATGAGTTACAATATTTAGTGGGCAAATAACGAGTTGTTATCCCCAATTCCCCGCTGCCCCCCCCCAAACTGCTGGATAACCTCCTCCATGGGTCGTCTGGATCAGTCCTTGTAACAGGGGACCATGGATAGCCTAGTATTCAGCCAGGTTCTCCTGGCCATGCCTCTGGATACCAGTTCCCATTCTTTTTTTAAAAAATATTTTATTTATTTATTTGAGAGAGGGGGGGAGACAGAGAGAGACAGAGAATGGGCACGCCAGGGCCTCCAGCCCTCTTGTGCATCTGGCTTTACATGGGCACTGGGGAATCGAACTCAGGTCCTTCTGCATTGCAGGCAAACGCCTTAACTGCTAAGCCATCTCTTCAGCCCCAGTTCCCATTCTTGCTATCTGGTGAGATCCTGCTTCTAAGCTCAGCTCTAGAAAACCCTCCTAGATTCTCTCCTGTGCCATCTTTGCCACTATTGAGCCCATTCAGCAGCTGGTACACTAAGCTTTCCATGACCACACGGTTGTTGGCACTCCTCTGCCATCCAGGGGTCGTTCCTCCTTTGCTAGACATGAGCTGAGTGCCGACTGTGCTTGGAACAGGAAGGAGGGAGTCTAGCGGCTTGCCCATGGAAACCAGGCATGTAAGATGTATGGATGTAAATGACCTTCTAGTCTCTGGGACAAAACACTTGGCCAGAAAAAGCTTATGGGAGGAAAGGGTTTCTCTTGGCTTACAGTTTCGACAGGTGATTTCATCATAGCAGGAAAGACGTGGCGGAGTAGAGTCTGGGCATCCTGCAAACACGAGGAAGCTTCCAGCAGTGGCCAGGTGGAGCACTGTACCTGTGTAGTGTGTAGTGTCTACACGGGAAGGGCAGAGACCCTAGATTTCAACATGGTTACTGTCTCCGCTGTGGAGACCCGCTGGTCCTGCAGTACACTGGCTGAGAACTTGTCTGATCATTTTTGCTTTTTACACAGTTTTGTTTGGGGTCTGAAGGATGGATCTGTCCAGACCACTGAGTCTTTGTGATTAATTAACACTGTAAACCTGGCACCCATATTTGTTAACTGCTAGCGATTTTCATTCATTTGGACATGCTGACTCGTGTCATTGACCTCTCCGGGGGCATCTCGTTCTGTATCTGAGAAAACCGAAGCTGGAGAAGCAGTCAGCTTGGGCCCTGTGGCACTTAACCTCTGGTTGTCCGCTTGACAGGATTTAGAATCGCCATGGAAGTAAGTCTCTTGGTGTGTCGTTAAGGCTTTTCTAGAGAGGGACTCATCCTAACTCTGGCCAGTGCCATCCAGGGGATGCACGAAGGACAGTGCTGACAGAGCCCCGAGTGGCATTGCTCAGCTCTTCTTGCTCCCTGCTAATGTGATGACTCCGCACTGGCTTCCTGCTCCTGCTGTGCTTTCCCCACCATGGCCAACTTTCCCTCAAGCCACTTCTGGCCAGCCACGAGAAAGTCCCTGATCCCCCTCCCACAGCTGCTGGCTTCCTCTCTGTCAGGCGGTCGCTTTCATAGTTGAGGTATCAGGCATGTTCCTTGAATGTCACCAGTTCTGATAAGTCTTTGCGGTTTGTTGTGTTCGTTTTCTTTCTCTCAGTAGTGGCCACAGTGAGAATAAGCAGTAGAGCAATCTGATCTCTTTGGATTTCCAGTAAATGAATAGCTCTACCCAGAATCCACTTCTAAATTCTCACCGGAACCTCTCCAGCCTGGTTATGCTGATCAGACAAAAAGCTCTGGGGTGAAAATCTCCGGATATGCTCTTAGAGAATGCATGGCATATCTACTTTGACAACCCCCCTTCCATATATGCAATGAATCTGATCATAATTCCTTCCCATGATCCTCCTTTGTCCTCCCTCCCATGACCTCCTCCACTGAACCCCTTCTTGTCAACTAATCCTGCTCATTTTTCATGTTGGCATTTTTCTGCCTCCATGTTATTTAGCTCTTGTGTAGGTAGCAACAGCCACGGCGAGGCCATGAATGCAGTGACCACTTTGTGTCTGGAAGTCAGCATTGCAAAACACGCCTCCCCGTCCTTTGGCTAGAACTTTCTTTTCTCCACCTCTGCCTCAATGGTCCCTGAGCCTTGGAGGGGGTGATAGAGGTGTCTCAGTGCTGAGCACTCCACTGTCACTTCTCAGCACATTGATAAGTTTTGAGTCTCCCCAGTGGTCACCACAGAAGAAAACAGAAGCATCTTTAACCAAATGTGAGAGCCGCATCAATACGTTAAGTTGTAAGCGACGTAAATAATGGCTTGTGAAGTAGACAAGAAGGGCATGACTTCACTTGATTATTATTTACTTTTTCTGATTATAATCTGCAGCTATCATACAGAATCTGGAAAGACATAAAAAATCACCTCAACTCCCACACTTACATATACTTACCATTAATGTTTTGATATTTTTATTGCATAGAGAAACGTGGATCCTTTATACACTGTTGAAATCCTGGCATATAGGCCTACACATGTTTGTTTGTGTGCAAAAAGGAGTTGTTATTAGGCTGTCGGCATTTTTGTAGTCAGTGACAGAGACGTTTGTCCAGCAGTGATATGGACAACCCTGTACTTTTGCCCACACTGGTGGGCCTGGGCTCTGATGGCAGAGTTATAAAGAGGTGGTGGGTATCTCCTTGTGAAATGCACACGGTCCCTAACTGGCTTGTTAAACTTGGGAGCAGAACCCTTCTGAATTTGAGAGCATCTGCTTGCTATGCAGAGAACTTGAGTATGACTTATTGGTGAATGAGAAGACACACATTTTCAAAGAAATCGGTACAAATTGATTTCTCGTGACTTAATTTAATAAAATCCTGCTCTCTACTGTTTTTAATGGATCGATATACAGCCACGATGGCAAGCAAAACCCCTTGAATCAGGCTGGGGAGGTGAGCGGGCGCTTCAGAACCCTGAGATGTGGTTACTAACAGCCTGTAACAGCGTTAGGCTGCAGATGGATTAAAGCCGTGTTGACCCTCCTCTGTCAGAACCATTAACATGGGGAAAACACTTAAAGCAGGTGGAGGGGAGGGGACGGGGGAGCTCGGTGGTACCTCGGAAGATTAAGTGGCGTTATGGACAGCAGAGAGCCATGAATCTGCTTTCCAAGGTGGGTTTACAGGGCTGCACTCCTGGAGGTCTTGTGGATATTGAATGAGGTGTGGAGGAAGTCCTGCGGGGATGGCACGTGAGGTAGATGTCCAGCAGCGTCAGGGGTAAAATGTGTCTCGTTGACCCCTTTCTTCTCTTCTGTTTAAACCCAGCTGACGTCAAGGCTTAACAGGAATCTGGCTTTGTACATGTGTAAATATTGTTATAAGGCTTTCATGCAGAGGTGGGGGGATGTTGCAGAGGGTGGGTGGGGAGAGACGGGCCCTGAGATTAACCATGTATGAAAAGACATATGGAAACCTACTTCTTTGTTGGCTAATTAAAAAATATAATAGGAAAGACTGTGTAAGGATGGATAATGCTGCTCCCAGAAGCCATAGGTTGTTCAGGAAAATCCCAGTGCCAGGGTGGGATACTTCCCAGGGAAGGAAGGACCCTGAGGCCCTCAAACAATACAAGAAGATTGCCAGTGTTCTTGGTCGTCCACCCTATTGCTGAATGGAGCAGGAAGCCTCCTCCCTGCTGGCTGGCTGCCCTAGTTCTGGACCGTGTTGAGCACCTACTAGGGGAGAGAAGTCATCAAGAGTCTTAACCAGCAGTGGACCCTGCAAGCTACTCAAGCTGTGCCCATTGGTACAGTCAGTAGTGGTATGACTGAAAATCCAGTCAAAGCCTATGGCTGGGAAGGAAGGCCACACTGGGGGGGGGGCGGGTACTGCTATTTTTTTGGTTAAATGGAATATTGGGCCCTTCAACTTGCCTCTCACTATTGCTCATAGATTCGTGTCGCTCTTACCTTTGGGCAGAGAAGCTTCCTTCTTTTTGCAGATGGCAGTGAGTACTGGGGAGACTCAAAACCCAGCAAGGTGCTGAGAAGAAGGGACTGTTGAGTACTCAGCGCTAAGTGAGGCATGTCTGTACCCAAGGCTCAGGGAATATGGTGGAAGAGAAGGTGGAAAGAATGTTAAGAGCCAGGCTTGGGGCAAAGGAGGGAAGATGTATTGAATGACCATTGGTCATGACAGTGGTTTGAAATTCAGTCCCTTCAGATGTCCTCTCAAGGTGTCCCGCATGAGTGACATTCTGGCCCAGGACTCTTTTCTCCTTGTTTGTTGTTCCCCGGGGCAATGGTCACAATCAGGTGTTGTCCACCATAACTTTCATGTTTAAACTTACTGCTTCCTCACCTCGCCGGAAAAGCACCTCACTCAGAAATCCTGAGGTGTGGCCCCCTGGTCACCATCATTTCCTGTTTCTGAACCAGGCTGGTGGATGGGGAATCTTTCAACTGTAAGAGTCACTACAGCAAGGCTGTTCCCCAGCTCCTACAGCACGCACACGGCCCTCAGGCCATGGTTCGCGTTCCTGTTTGTCTTCCAGGTTTGCGCCTCCTCATCCTGACATCTGCTCATGGGGACATCGTCCTGCTGTGTTTCCTTCACGTCACAAAGTCATTTAAAACAAGGAGAAAAAAAAAGTTCTGCCCTGATTTTGAAAAACAAAGAGCATTTTTATGTGCTACAGCGTAATGTTAAATTAGTGAAGATTAGAAAATACCCAAATGTAATTAAGGAAACTATCGCATGTAAACCTGACTCACTTGTTCAGCATTAAGACCACAAAGATAGACTGCGTAGCCACTTGAGAAGATCTGTACCAAGTCCCACTAACTTAATAATTCACGTATGCTATGATTATAGCTTTTTAACGAAATAGGTTAAGTATACGTTAAAAAAGTGGAAAGCTGTTGGCGATAGTGTTTTTTTTTCCTTCGTAATCTCTTCCAACAAAGTAACCTTCGTGGTAAGAGCCTCAGTGCTAGTCTTGTTTGGAATTTTATGTAGAAACATCATGGATCTCAAACCGCCCTATGTTCTGTGGTCAGGAATTTGGTGGAGTGATTTCCTAACCTTTGCTGAAAATTGCACAGATCACACAGAGACCTCCAGGGCTTGGTTATGGCTCTTCTGTACTGATCATTGCAGAGAAGTGGACAAATCTTTAACATGTATTTATTCAGGGACTGCTTCGTGCCAGGCATGGTGCTGGGTGTTATAATCCAGAAGTTTAAAGACCTAATAGAGGAGACTCAGGAAGCGAGGCTCAGCGGTTAAAACAATTGCTTGCAAAACCTGCTGACCTGGCTTTGATTCCCCAGTACCCACGTAAAGCCAGATTCACAACGTGGTGCCTGTGCATGGGGCTCACTGGCAATAGCATTGGCCTGGCCTGCCCACACTCTCTTTCTCTCTAAATCAATAAAAATATTTTTAAAAAGTAAGGCAAAGCCAGGCGTGACAGTGCTGCTCTATAGTCCCAGTGCTTGGGAGGATGAGGTAGGAGAATCACCAAAAGTTTGAGGCCAGCCTGGGCCCCAGAGTGAGTTTTAGGTAACCCTGGGCTAGAGTGAGACCCTACCTCCAAATAAAAACTGTGTGTGGGGGAGGGTGGCTGGAGAGATGGCTCACTGGTCAAGCTGCTTGCCTGCAAAGCCTAACAACCTGAGTTCGATTCCCCCAGTACCCATGTAAAGCTAGATGCACAATGTGGCATGCGTGCATATGGAGTCTGCAGTGGCCGAAGGTATGCTCATTTTCTCTGTCTTCTCTCTCACTGTTAGCAATAAAAATTTTTTAAAAACTAAAAAAAATGTAAGAGAAAACAGGTGGAAGCGACTGGTGCAGGAGACCTTGCATAGGTGACCCCAAGACCATGTGGGGCAGGAAGGATTACACCCCAGTTACAACCCCATTGCTGCCATCCAGTGAGCCCTGCTCCCTGAGCTATGGGGTGATGGGAAGCACAGTTTCCAGAAAGCTCTCCAAGGAGGTAAGAATGAGGGCTCTGGAGCAGTGTGAAAGGTTACCTCAGCCTCTGGCTCTTGGCCCTTATCTGTCCCTGGACTTCGGCTACGTGACCAGGAGCCAGGCCTGGGCGGGTGTCTCTGCAGGGTAAGAAGCCAAGCTAAGCTTGGAGTGTGTGGAATGTGTCCCTCTGGGTCTTGATGTCTGGTAGGCCGCTGACCACACAGGCCTGAAGTACAAGGGACATGGGATGGGGAACCGGGTTTTTTTTCTTTTTTTAATGCCTGTGTGTTGAAGAACATGCTAGAACATGTCTTTTCCCAAGTGCTGGCTCTGGTACTCTCACCTCAGCTGCCAGGGCTGGATGGCAGCCCTCGGGGCTCCTATGTTCCTGGGTGGTATTTTATTTGAATTTACAGGCAAAGGCATTTAAGGGGCTGTTTCTCAGGGAGAAATCTAAACGCAAGGCTACTTACCCATCATAACAAATGCCTTGCTGAGGGGCTGGGATTGGGAAACGAATGAGTGATTTATCCCTTGAATTTTCTAATGGATCACTAAACTTGATTTGATTTTAATGACAAGATGAGCTTGTTGAAAATGAGCCCAGCACTGGAAAGAAAGTGGTTTTGTTTCTTCCTGCTGCTCTGGGCCAGGAGCAGTGTATAAGGGCTGGTTTCAAGCAATAGTTTTCAGTCTAGAACCTTGCTGACATGCACTAAATTAATTAACTTCTTTGTTTGAGAGAGAGAATGGGCGCACCAGGGCATCTTGCCACTGTACACAAACTCCAAATGCATGCTTCACTTTGTGCATCTGACTTTATGTGGGCACTGGGGAGTCAAGCTTGGACCAGCAGGCTTTGCAAGCAAACACTTTAAATTGCTGAACCATCTCTCCAGCCTTAAATAAATTTATTTCATGATCCATTCATGGGTTATGGCCTATAGGGTGAAAAACATCTATGAAAGTTACTCCAGGGATTGTTGGGGATAATTTTTTTTTTTAAGCAGGGTCTCAACTCTAGCTCAAACTGACCTAGAACTCACTCTATCGCCCAGACTGACTCTTCTCACAGTGGTCCTCCTACCACAGTCTCCTGAGTGCTGGGATTAAAAGTATGTTCCACCATGCCCTTGCCCCTCTCTATTTAGTTATTGGAATTTCTTCCTTAAAGTTGAATATAGTTTCAAGTATATTACAGAGAAGAGCACGTGGTTGATTAATTCCTTCCGGGAGCTCTCTGCAAATCTGCAGTCTCATACAAATACCACACAATCTCTGAAACATGTTTCTGAGCAAGTCAAATATAGCCTTTTTTCTAACACAGGGGTCTCACTCTAGCCCACAGTAACCTGCAGCTCACTTTGTAGCCAAGGCTAGCCTGGGACTTACATCCATCCTCCTACCTGAGCTTCATGAGTGCCGGGGTTAAAGATGTGTGCCACCTTGCTGAGTGAATGAGGCTTTTGAAAGTCCAATAAGTTGTGGCCCCTCTAGTATCATCTTTATCTGTCACTTAAATCCCCCTCCGGGTTGAGAGGCTAATGGAACACTTACTGCAGTAATCTAATTTGCATTATCCCTGTCAAATGTGCCACTCTGTAAATAGCTAAATTAACTTAGTCTTCCTGGAATATACCCACATGCTGAGAACCATTTAGGACCTTTCAGAATGATTGGATCTATTAGCTCTGTCTTGAGATAAGCAGAAATAACAAGTCCCTGAAATCAAAGGGAAACTGATTGCAATATCTCTCTCCAGCTGAGTCATCAAAGCTTCGCTTTCTCGAGCATGTGCTAATGGGGTTCATTACGTTGTTTATTCTACCTTTCGTAATCCCTAGTTAAGTTTACCTTTGCATGGTTAATATTCCTTTTTCAAAATTTGTTGCATGTCTGTTTTCAAGACTAAGAGCTCATTAGCATTTCCTCTCAGGGACAAAAGGTATGAGTGCTCAGGGTGACAAATTAAACAGCGAAGAAGCAGACCCTGGACGAGCTGGCATACATTTCCGCCTCGTTCCTGAGCCAGTTAGCAGCTTACTGTTGAGCTGTCAATACCGTTTGGCTCAGCACATAACTGTTTATGTGTGTGTGTGTGTGGTGAAC